>LBNU01029860.1:5112-36416 GCA_014162995.1 Artemisia annua
ATATATATAATAAAACCATACCAGTATTTATGCATCATCCTTTGCTGAAATTGTCCACTTGATGAACAATTCAATCCCCATTAGAGCTGTATCATTCTCTTCTTCTACCTCCATACCATGTTCTAGCATTCTGATCATAAGATCTCTTGTAAGAGGATATCTCCTTTCTGCTAGCATGTGAATCATGGTTCCATCTTCTAGCTCTAACACATGTACTCCAGCTAAATCAAAGTATCTCCAACTTTGAATTTCCCAATCTTCTTGATTCTTCCAAATGTCATCTGTACTTGTTGCTTCAGTATCCCAAAGAGTTGTAAGACCACCCAGCAAGACTAACCCTATTCCTTTCAGTGGAATATTTTCAAAATAAGCTTTTATCTGCTGGTATAAATGGAGCAAATCTTCTCTGTCTAAAAGATACAATATGTCCCACAGCAAATTAAATGCTCTAAAGCTTTCATCTTCTCTGTGGTAAACAAAATAATCTCCATCTTCTTTTGATTCTACAACCTCCAATGCAGATATCTTAGATTTTGTCTCAGCAGCTTCTATTGCCTTGGGATAATCAAAATCAACAACCCTTAGATAATTCCTCAGCTCATCCATTGTATCAGTTCTTAATTCAATTGTGGGCTTGAGCTTCTTTGATGACAGTTCTTGAGTTGTTGTTCCTTTTCTCTTTGAGCTTCTTGTTTTAATTTTATCTGCCATCTGTTTTCCTTCCTCAGTATCAAAACCGATAATACCATCAATTTGCCTTACATAAGCTTCTCTGACAGCATTATATAGATCTTTCATCTCTTGATACCTTAACCTCTGCAGACCTTTGTATGACTTTTCAAATAACTCATGTAAAAGTTTCTTTCTTGAGCTTTTGTCATTGGTCTTCTTGGTTGAACAATTGGCTTAATTGAAATTTTACCTTCAGCATCTAATTCAGCTTGTAGCTTTCTGGCAGCTTCTTCACCTTGAGCTTCTTGCAAAGCCCTTATCTATGCTAAAGTAAACTCCTTCTTCTTCTTCTTTTTGTCTGACTCTACTAGAATTCCTTTCCCTTTATCCTTAGGATCTAGCTCTTGAGTAGGTTGAGAAGAAGGTTGTATATCTTCAGTATGTTCAACTCCAGGAATAACAATACCTCTAGGTCTGGATATACTCATCATAATCTCAGCAATTGTCTCATCATCACTATTGGTAGATTTTCTAACCTCTTCTTCCTGAACTGGATTGGATGGACCCACATCATCTTCAAAATCCAAAGTCCTTGGTGTGATTAAAAACTGTCTCTCAGTACCTTGATGAACAGTATCTTGATGAACAGTACCTTGAGTATTTTCAACACCAGTATCTTCCACATCCAATTCTTCTTTATCATCACCACTTCTGAATTGAACATCAGCATCGTGAACATCCATTTTCTCAGTCTCATCAATCTTTCTATCAGCAATATCTTGATGAGGAATGTTTTCTTCAAGTGGTGTTATTTCTTCAAGGGGTTGAATATCATCATCATCTTCACTCTTATCCAAACCAGCATCTTCATTCACATTCTGATTCTACAAATTCCTCCCCAATGGGAATGAAGAATGTTTCTTGAGTTTTCTTTTCTTGGACTTAGGTTTGTGACCACTTTTCTGTTGTGACTTGACCCATAGCCTGTGGTGTTTAACAAGTGGCCAAACAAACCTCTTTAATCTTTTGAACTTGTTGCTCAACTTCAAAAGCAGGGCAGCTTGATCTTCATAAGCTTTCTTCAGTCTCCTAAGTTCCCTTGTCAAAGCATAAGCATTCAGAACTTCTTCTTGAGCAGGTGCCTCCTCATCAGCCATCACCCCCTCAGCTCCTCCAGATGTTTGAGAACCATCTGTGGAAGTATAATCATTGGGAGTGGGTGGTTGATTCTCAACATCATATGAAACAGGACTAGCAGTACCTTGCAGAGAAGCAGTCCTTTCTTTGGAAACAGTATGTTGAGAAGCATCTCCTCCCTCTGAGTGTGACTGCTCTGAATGTTGTGAAACATCTTGAGCTTGGGATGGAGTGGGAGCAGAGTCTGAATGCTCAGAAGCAGGGTCTGATTCCTCTTGAGCAACATCTCTAACAGCTTGTGCCATTTCCAAAATATGGGCGGTGAGAGGTGTATTCCTTCCAGAGAATTTAGCACTCTTGGTAGCCATAAAAGTAAACACCTTATTAAGAAGGACAATGGCTGGCAAGAATTCTTGAGGTTTGGGAACACCTTCAAGCTGTTTGTTCAAAAAGAGTTGAATGAAGCTGGGATACATCAAAAATGGTGAACCATTCTTGATGTGTTTGTGCATTCCATCAAGAATCATGAATGAGAAGTTGAAAGGCTGATTGGTAGCTAATCCTACTAAGGCAGATGCTCTGGTTTGACTAAATTCATTCCAAGCACTACTTTTGTTACTGAGGCAATGAAGTAGAACATGAATCAGGTACTCCCAGTGTGGAATAAATAAAGGTTTCTCAAAGGTAAGTTTAGTAAGTGAACCCTCATACCCAATATCTCTAAGGGTGTCCCAAAGTACTTGTTTATCAAACCTAACACTACCTTCTTCATCATGAAACATAAGATCTGTGCGAATACTAGCTTCAGTGATCCTAATATTACGCCCAGCAACTTTAGCCGTAATGAAGGAGAGATCTGGTTCTTCCCAACCGGATGCAGCAGTTGCCTAAAATTCTTGAATCCATGGTCCAATGATATCTGGATTGACCAATAAATAGTAATTGATTGAAGACCCAGTTAGGAAATCAATCACCGCATGAAAATCAAGGTTCAATTCGGTCTTATCCAAATTAGCAATCATGTTATGTTTACTGCAAGTGGAACGAGCCATTTGTGAAGTTGTATGAATGATTGGAAAGGGTTAATGAAATTGATGGGGTAAAGATGAATGTGAAGTGGAAAAGTGAGAGTAAAAAGGCGGTAGGGTTAGTTAAATATGGATAAGATATAAAAAATCAAAACCCATTTAATGCGTATACCGTTATTTTGGCATATATCTCTTCTATAACAAACTTTCTACCATTACCCCGTATTTTTTACCGTTAGAACAGTACTTTTCCACGTCAGCAGTACCCTTAAGAGCAGTATTTTCCATATAACAGAGAGCAGTACTTTCAGCAGTACTTTGGCAAAGTACTGGTCGATGAAAATATCTATTAATATTGACTCTTTGACCAAAATATCTTCTGAAAGTCAACTCGATACATTTAATACTTTCCATATTTACTCCCCAAAACTACCAAGGCAAGTATAATTGAATGATCTTTACTACCTTATAATGCATTTAGGACATTCCCTAAATAGCAAGGCTTAAAAATTCAGATTTTGTAACTTACTTATTATGGAAATACAATGTCTCTTGCTAAATTAATACATCACATGGTAGCTTACAATTCCAGCCATCTCTTATAACATTGAATACAAAGTTATGGTCACTCCAAAACGACCAGCCAATATTCTCAGTCATTGAATACAAAAATTTTAAAAGCCCACTTTTTATGGCCCATTCTTCAAAACCTCCATGCAATATTCATTTACATAATTATAGATGCTATAATTTAGGGATTGTACATCTACAATCATGCCTTACATATTGCACAATCCTGCCATAGCATTAACAAAATAACACTATAAAAAGAAGGCAAGATCATGGTACAGGTACAATAACATATCAAAAGTTCAAATCCAAAACTGGTATAACAATGGCCATGTCATCAAGCAATGATCTATCAAGCCTTTTGTCCTCTTTAACACTTTCTCCACCAACTAATCTTGAACTTCATCCCATTCCAGCCCCTATTCAAGCCCATGCACCTCTCCCAGTCCCTCTTCCAATTCAGCTTCAAATAAGTCAAGCTCATGAAGTAACATACCTTTTGCCAATCTTTATATTTCTTTAAGAAACATTTAACACTAACATACCTGTTCAATACAACAAAATTACTAATTACTAATGTTTTTTCGTTTTAAATTTCAGATTGAGAAGAAGCGTAAAAGGTTCATCAACTTGATGAACTGGAAATGGGACGAGGTCATCATCCTTGATGAGGAAGAAACCCCGTCCGAGGATTCCTTAACAAGGAGTGCGAAACGCAGGAGAACAAATCCGGTTTCGATCTTTGGCAATAAACGGGTTACTTGTTTTGGGCACGACAACAATGGAGAGGATGCATAAACCTTTCAATCTTAAATTCTAATAACATGATGCATTAGTGCATTACTTTGTACCCATTCTTTTGGTGTTTCAATTGTTTTGCACTTTTAAAAGTGATTAATATAACTTGCTGGTTTATTATATTTTGGTATTTCATATTTTGCATATTTGGTATATCGTCATAATAATATGCGTATTTGGACTATGAAACATACCTACGGAAGCTTAAAATTACGAGACCATACAAGGCTTTTAACAGTTCAACAAGCTGCACACAAAACCAAACCCATTGTAAAATATCATCAGATCTTCGCCTACAAAAAATAAAATAAGAATGTGTCTTGCATTAACCAACTTTGCCATAAAGCACATGTGTAACAACTCAAAACAAACTTTTTTGGCAATTAGAAGATGTAGTTTAAAACTTGAAAATAATAGTCTTTTGCAAGGAAAAAGTGTGAGCTTGCTTGTGCTCCATATGGAAAAGTATGGTGTTTAGTGATGCTTTCCATTTCCAACAAATGCTAATGGCCTTTTAGAAAGCTGAATACAGATAATATCACAACTTAACAATCAACCAAAAATAGAAGCTTTCAAGATTGAAAACTCTGGACCTTAACTAGATGTGGCAAAGTGGGCAGGTCAGACGTGTTGGGGCTTGCTGGTCAAAATGGGTTTTCATTAAAATGGGCAATTATTTCTGTCCAGGTTGACTAGGCTTGAAAAACTTTTGGCCTGATAATTTGTTGTTCAAGTTTAATTCCAGAAACATACAAGCACTAGACTTAGAATTTGTCGTCCAGGTTGAATAGCACTTCACATACAAGTACTAGACTTAGAATTTGTTGTTCAAGTTTAATTGCAGAAATATACAAGTTTGAAAAAAAAATATTAAATCTTCAGTTTATATGTGTTATTAATGACAAAATAATTGGATTTTCAGTTAACATTGTATTTGATTCTTGGAACAAAATCACAGCCTTTATTTCAGCAACCTTGTAAATCACAAATTGAATATTTTTAGCCTTGCTTTTATCCATTTACCATTTATACTAATGATTTTTTAATTTCTAAAACTGATTAGATAGTATATATATGACATACTACATGGTGCCAGTAAGTAAGACAAAAAAAACACACTACACAGCAAATGGAATATCAAAGTGAAATTAGTAGTGATTCTATGATTGTTGAAGTTGAGGATCAAATACCTCATCTTGATGTAACCAACCTTCTATCATCTTTAACTCTTTCTCCCGCCCGCAAACCTGATCCAGTTATCGTACAAGGGATCCCTTAAATTCAACCAGCACCTGTTATGGTAACACATCATCTCCAATCTTTATACTTACCTAAAACATAAACAATCAAAACAACATGTCATTTTGCATTGAAATTTAATGAGTTTCATATTTGACTTTGCAGGAATATGACCCTTACGAAGCTATTGAAAGCTTCAAGTTACTCAACAAACCACGCTTGTGGTACAAATGCAAAGCAGTCCGCGTAGAGTTTGTTTGGATGGACGAAAAAGAAAACAAACTCTGGCTATTTTTACTCGATAAATTTGTAAGTTAATTTAAGATGTATGTTTATCAAAAAATCTACATACATGTTTATTAATTTGTTTCATTAACCTACTACTACTTTATATTTTAGAGACAAAAAGTTGCTGCTATCGTCCCCCGCCAGTTAATTCCATTTTATGTGGGACGAAACTTGGAAGGTCGTGTGTTTTCTTTGAAACATTTCCAGCTAGATTATACCGACCCAAACGACTACCCAAGATTGGATAACTACAGCTTTGTTCGTAATGATTATGCAATACTGATAAACAAAAAAACTGAGCTTAGACAGACAATGGATGGAGAAGATGACTGGTTTGCCAACTATCCGTTGGTTACTTCTATTAGGTGCCTTGTGGAGGAAAGGACAACTCGACAAATGTTGATTGGTATATCTAAAATACTTGCAGAACTTTGTTTATCAAATTTACTTTTTTATGTAATAAATATCAAGTTTTTTACTTCTAAAAATCCATACTTTCCTCGCAGATGTCATTGGGAAATTGAAGGAAGTATCTTTGAAAACTTACCTGCATGTAATTAACGTTGGTAGAAGAGGTCCTTGTGAAATTATTCTGCAGGATTGTATGTAAGTTTTTATATGTAGTACTTTTCAAATAAAAAATAATTATAATAAATCAAAATATGAATATACTCACCACCAACATTGAATTGAATCATAACAGGGCCAAGAAATAAAACTGATCTTGCATCACATTCCCTATGCTCTTCCAGCAATGATTGCAAAAGCAAGTTACGAAAACGTAAGCGTATATGCAGCTCGAGTTAGACTTACTCGTACACAAACAGGTAACAACCATTTTAAAGTATGATAACTGTTTTCAAATCCATATTAAAGTACTATAAATATCTCAAAGATTAACATACGTTAAATATCTTTCAGGTAACATACTGGAATCTACGGATGTTACAAAGATTGAGTTCAACCCGATTATGCCAGAAGCACAAGAACTAAAACGTCTGCAGAATTTATATTGAGAATTGTGTTTTTAATCTTGTCTTTATTTCCTTTTGTTCATCTTGTATTGTCAACAGCTTGTGTTGTCAATCATCTCGTATGGTGAAATAATAAATTTCAATCAGTTTGTTCATCTTGTATGGTGAAATAATAAATCTTGTCTTTATTTCCTTTTGTTCATCTTGTATTGTCAACAGTTTATTCATCTTGTATGGTGAAATAATAAATTTCACTTTCAATTATCTTGTATTGTCAACAGTGTGTGTGGAAATTTTGAATGAATATAATAACAGATTTGAAGTATTTGGGATTTTGAAACATTTTCCCTTATGGTTATTTTTCTTTCATACAGTATCTCACACGTTTTAAAATGACTTGAAGTTTCTACAATTTAATCACGTATAAAATAACATATTAACCACATTAAAGGACAGAAATAAACCTTGAGGTGATCCATGGCTGCCATATTGTATCCTAAAGTATCCTTGCATTCCTGAATAAAATATCTCATTCATAAGTGACAAACCTGCATACCAGATTAAACATTATTAAACACTATATCTATCAAATATATTCATAGATATGTTGTTTTAATTGAAGCCATAAAAACAAAATCAATGTAATAGATGCATATCTCTAATATTATGGCTTGAAGTATGGTCATCAATGCTTTTATTGTCAATATATTTCTGCTAATTCTATGGCTTAGATTTGGCCATTCAACTTTATTACAAGATACAAGTGCTACTATTATATAACAGTAGTAAAAAAAACACATATCACCCAACTATATTTAGCCTGTCATTTGGACTATGCACGAATCTTCAGCGTAGAACAAGTACAGTACGCTCTAACCATTATGCTATATTTACATAATTGTGTTCTTTATTCTTATACTTGTATATTTCCTTCTATTTTCACATTCAAAATACTTCATAATTAAATTTTTATTATTGATGTTTGTTTTACATAATTCTATGCAGATAAGTTTTTATTTAACAATTCGAACTTATAATGGAAAATACTAAACAGAAAGAACAAGATAAAGTGACGGACATGAAAGAATTTGTCAAAGATGATAAAGTTGATGTACCGATTTTCAAAGTCAATTCTATAAATTCTGATTTGAAACTTAGTGATACAAAAAAAAGAGAAATTTCTGATGATGTGGATGGTGAGGTGTTGAATGTTGAAGATTTGAAGACAAAGGCAAAAAAAACAAAAAAGGATGTTGACATACTCGATAGCATGAGAGAAAAGGAGTGGTGGGATAAATGGGAATGGGAAAATTGCGAATCTCGAGAATATGAATATGAAGATGATGATTGTTACTGCCAAGTATGCCAAGGAACATGTAAATGTATTCTTGAAGAATGTAATTGCTCAAGACATTAATTAATTTACCTTCTATAATAAATTTTTTTTTATGTTTGATGTTTTATATTAACGATACGAACTTTTTGGTTTTATGTTAATGTTTTATATTAATGATATCATCTTTTTGTTTTAATTGAAACAAAATAATTGTAATAGATGCATATCTCTAATATAATTTGCCCTCTATGCTTATTAGTCTTTCATATAGCATCTCATACGTTTTAAAATGACATTCTTAATGTGAAAAGTAAACAATAACATACCCATTGTGGAACATTGATGTGTTTGAAAGAAACGTAACGTCCTTCGCTGATGTCTCATCTCGATCTTAACTTGATATTCCTATGTTAACCATGCAACGATATACAAAACATATAATAACATTCAGAACACAGTTATTATGACATCAAAAACACAAAGATAATACGGATTGCAATATTAGAACTTAACTCACCATACGTGTTCAAAGCATTGCCAAACTAATCATATGTTAAACATATATGATTACACATCACCAGAAGAACATCTTCAATAGCATCCTTGATGTAAATAAAGGTTCTTTGTGATTCACCAAACTCCACAAGTTTGAGAGGCTCCCTTCTCAGAAGGTTCTGGGTAAGAAGGAAAACAAAGACACATCAGCAAATACTATAAACTTTTTGAAAAATGATATTTAGATTAAAATACAATCATAAGTGCAGAGAGTGTCTAATGTGTTACTCAACCTTTGTCAACTTAAGTGAATGGTTAACTACCATTCAGTTCACCACAAATCGTAGACTCCAACAACATAAAAACAAGCATAGTTGCACTAACTGATTGATCCAATTAAAATGTAAACCATTCATCATACTAACTTTATTTATGTCCGACATTATATTACTTAGCATGTTTAAAGAAAAAGCCAGCATTATTAACTAAGATTCTAAGAAAACTTGGGCTAAAGTTTTCTTAAAATTTGGGCTGTCGAATAAACTGCAATCTTAGGGTTAGGGTTAACCACCATATGATTCCAACACCATTAAAACAAGCATAGAATCAGAAACTGCTTGATCCATTTAAATGCTTTTATTGTCAATATATTTTTTTTTATACATTTGCTAATTCTATGGCTTAAATTTGGCCTCTCAACTTTACTACTAGATAGAAATGCTACTCTTATATAACAGTAGTAAAAAAACACACATATCAACAAACTGTATTCAGCCTGACATCTTCACTCTGCACGAATCTAACCATTATGCATCCTGGAAAACGTAAAGACTACGATAGCAACAATACTGCTGGACGAAAGGATAACAAAGTACTTAAGAATAGTACTGGTGATGTCTCTCAAGCAGATCTAGACAAACAGAAGGGTATGTTTATTATTTATAAACAATATCATAATGTTGTTAATTGTTAATGCATTTTTCCTTAAATGTATTCTTGTAGAACGTGTAGAAAATAAAAGAGAATATAATAAACAACACTATGCGCGTCAAAAGGCGATCAGACTTAAACAAATAGCTTGTGGCGAAGGCAGTAGTCAACACGCCGCAGCTGCTACAAATGTAACTCCACGAGTAACATTTGTAGCGCCGTTAGGAATATTGGAAGACCGAAGAGTAAATTGTTCATCGTCACCAATGAATGACAGTGAAGTAATAGATATGACGGTAGGTGATAGTAACACACTAACCACACCAGGTGATAGTGTACTAGCAAACAAAGAAAACATGCCCCCATGCCAAAATGCGCTTCTTCACAGCTTGGATTCCAGAAAACCTCCAGAGACTTCACAAAAAACATGTCGAGATATAAAAACTAAGAATAGAAATTATTATCAGCGAAGCAAGGAAAAGAAAGGGGAACTGATGCGCAACTATCAAAGCGGTCAAACATCAACAAATATGACAAATGGCATTCACCTGCCCGGTCGTACAAATAGAGCAGGAGCTACCAACATACCCTCGAGGTTGACATTTGAAAGCAACAACGGTAACACAAAACCAAAACCTGGCGTTATTATTATTTTTTACCTTTTACCAAGTTGTTAAATAATAGTTTTCATGAATTAATTTTGCATTCTTACAACAGCCATTTGAGGTGAGCCTCGTAGACTACTACCTTCATTTGATGCTGTCATGACTCAAGAATCACCTACAACAGGTTAGTATTTAATTTACGCGATCGACACTTATACATTACAACGTATTCTTACACTTAAATGGCTTAAATGCAGAAGGTTGTACTCATGCCAATGTCAATCCATCGATCATAGGCGACAACCAAGATGAGGATCCATACGATTTCATTTATCATGGTGTACCTAAACAACACCGTGTTTTAAAAGAAGAACCACCATGTGCATTTTGTGGAGCAAAAAGGATAAAGTTTGAATTCCCCACATTTTGTTGTATGAAGGGAAAGACACACTTGGTATCCTTAAACATTCCAGATGATCTATTCAATCTCTTCACGTCACAATGTGAATTGGGTAAAGTGTTCAGGCACAACATACGTGCGTACAACACAAACTTCTCATTCACATCGATGGGTGTAAAATTGGATACTTCGATGACCAATATGACATCTGGAGTGTATACTTTTCGTGCACATGGAGGTATTTACCATAGAATCGATCAGTTGGTTCCCAGGGACGGACAACCTAGGTACTTACAGTTGTATTTTTATGACCCTGAAACTGAATTATCGCATAGGCTTATATGGACAAATCTTGATAGACAAATTGTTGAAATTTTGACGCGTGTTCTTGCAATAAACCCTTACGTGGCAACGTTTCGAAGCCTTGCTGACCTAGGAGCGCTCGACGACTACAGAGTCACATTAAATGCATCAGTGGAACACGACCAAAGGAATTACAACCTTCCAACAACATCTGAGGTTTGAATAAAATTATTTAACTTTGCGCACATTTCTAAATATAATCTGAAATCTGATGTAATTTATATATAACATTTCGATTTGTACCGTTATGCAGGTTGCTGGCATTTAGGTTGAAGGTAACAACAACATTACTGCATATAAGAGAAGCATTGTTGTGTATGGGAGGGCCGATTACCCAACACAGATTCAACCTCACTGGGCTTCTTACGATCCGTTGTCCTATGTTTTATTCTTTCCCAACGGTGACCCTGGATGGCATTCAAAAATACCACGGGTTGGTGTATCCATGGATGAAATCATTGGGGATGAAGAAAATAATGAGGAAGATTCTGAAGGTAGGAACAATATCACTCAGAATTTTTATTGCATAATTATAATTATAATTGATAAATATTGCTGGAAGTTTATTTATATCATATAGTATTATAAATCACCTCATTCTTTGTAGAGCCTAACGAAACCGGGGGTAGGAAGACCGTAACCATGCGAGAGTACTACTGTTATAAGTTCCAGATCCGGTCAACTCCAAACGTGTTTTTATTAGGTGGGCGATTGTTACAACAGTTTGTCGTTGACACCTACATAAAGATTGAGACTTCACGTTTGCTATTTTGTGAGCGAAACCAAACAAAGATTAGAGCAGATTTGTACCAAGGTATTGTGGATTGTGTCAATGCCGGTGAAGTACAACCAAATAGACTCGGGCAACGAGTTGTGTTGCCTGCGTCGTTCATTGGAGGACCCCGTGACATGCGCCGTCGATTTTTGGATGCCATGACCTTAGTTCAAGATGATGGGAAGCCTGATATATTCCTTACTATGACATGCAATCCAAATTGGCCAGAAATCCAGACCGAGCTATTGCCCGGTCAGGCTGCACCAGATCGACCAGACCTTGTTTCAAGNGGCGGGTGGTAGAACAGCTCACTCCCGATTCAAGATTCCAATTAACCTTGAAAATAACTCACTCTGTAACATTAAAAAACAAAGTGGGACTGCAAAACTGCTTAGAGCTGCCACACTAATCATATGGGACGAGGCTTCGATGGCTAAGAGGCAAGCTGTGGAGGCACTGGATCGATCAATGCAAGACATCACAGGCACGAGACTCCCTTTTGGTGGAAAAATAATGGTCTTAGGAGGTGATTTTAGACA
Organism: Artemisia annua; assembly: GCA_014162995.1. NCBI lineage: Eukaryota > Viridiplantae > Streptophyta > Magnoliopsida > Asterales > Asteraceae > Artemisia > Artemisia annua. The sequence goes on from LBNU01029860.1 coordinate 17,262, forward strand.
AGTTTTGCTGGTCGTGAGACGCGGAACGCGAGCACAAATCATAGACTCAAGCCTACGAATGTCACCGCTTTGGTCTGTGATTAAAAAAATTAGGTTGACTTTGAATATGAGAGCGCGAACAGATCCATGATTTTCTGATTTTCTTTTACGGGTCGGCAATGGAGATGAAGAAGTGGTTGACGAAAATTACATTTGCATCCCTGATGACATGACCATTCCATACAAGGATATGGCCCGATCTAAGGAAGAGTTGATCAACGCAATCTTTCCTTCTTTGCAGGTCAACGGAAATTCATCAGATTATATCATTTCTAGGGCAATATTATCAACCAAAAATGAGCATGTGGATGAGCTTAATGAAAAGTTGATCGATAGATTTTGCGGAGACGAGAAAATCTATTATAGTTTTGATGAACCACAAGATGACAAAAACAACTTCTATCCTATGGAGTTTTTAAACTCGCTTAATGTCAGTGGTTTGCCCCCTCACGTTCTCCGGCTCAAAATTGGGTGCCCGATAATACTTTTACGGAACCTCGATCCCTCAGATGGATTATGTAATGGCACAAGACTTATATGCATAAAATTTGAGCCAAACCTGATTGATGCAGAAATAGCTGTTGGACAGCATGCTGGCAAACGGGTATTCTTGCCAAGAATCCCTCTATCTCCATCTGAAGACAACATGTTTCCTTTCAAGTTGAAAAGAAAACAGTTTTCGGTTCGGCTAAGCTTTGCCATGACAATCAACAAATCTCAAGGACAGACAATTCCGAACGTTGGCGTTTATCTTCCGGAACCGGTTTTCTCACATGGACAACTTTATGTTGCCCTTTCAAGAGGATTTCACGTCAAACTACAAAAGTATTAGTGAATCCTACGAAGAAGTTTAATGTCGACGGAGTTTACACATCAAACGTGGTGTATCGAGAGGTTTTACATGATGACTAACACACGTTAACAGTCATTTTATTTTGTTTAAAAGCATTTCTATAATAAATTACGTTTCTTTTTTAATAACGATTTCAATTGAAAATTCATGGTTTACTCTTTTATATAATTCATGTATGCCTAATTGACTGCTACCTCAAACAAGTACAAATATTCCTACTACTTGTGATAACCTGGTTCAAACCTTCAACTGATCTTATAAAATATAATCATAGCAGCCACATAGCTAATTAAAAAACTGCAAAAAACAAATTGTTCATACTTCTAATTGACCAATAAGCAATTAATTATTACATTTGAATTAACCAACACAATAACACCATAATAACATCAGACGTTTTATAACTGTTTTCATATGATAAGTCAAATTGAAAACTTAATAAAAAAATTAAAGAAAAGCCCTAACAAGTTGAAAACGTAAATTAAACATAAAGAAAAATACAAAAGTAACTATGATGTTCTTACCTCATCATATAAAAAATAACACTTGAGTCAAGAAGAACTGAAACTTAGAAAGCTTGTGTTTGACTTTGTTGTTCTTCATCTTGGATCATCGGTGTAATTTATGGTTTGCGTAGATCAATATTCTGTTGACTTTTTTCCGTTTACAAGATTCCATCATATCTGTCATTAACGTTTGGATGAGGTTCAGACATAGCGACAAAATAACTCTTGGGCTGAATATGAATTGAAAAAGTGTAAGGTTTATAATTGGGCTTTTTATTTATACCTTTTGTTTATTACCATGTATCCCTACTACTGTGTAATGTATCTCTACTACTATAAATATAAATAAAGTTAATTTGTGAATTCTACATATATACATGATTAAGAATTGTTGATTGATAATTCATATTAATAGTTGGCATATTTTGTTTATGTACATTACATTTTATTTTGTATCCACATCTATCTTTAATTATGTTTTAAAGATGCCACTTATGCTACTCACTTTAATTTGAACCTTATGTTTATTCGAATGTGAAATAATTTGCTCGCCTCAACATTTAGTCACCGGGTACTCACTTTATTCGAATATATATAAATGAACAACATTTGCTCGCCTCAACATTTAGTCACCGGGTACCCGCCGCCGCATTGCGCGGGTACCCTGCTAGTTATCATTAATAACCCATGAGACTATCTTGCCTATAAAAAGAACTTTCATTAACACTGTTCTTCATCACAAAAACCTTTCTTCATCATAAAAACCCTAACATCATCATGAGTAACTTCCCATTGATATACATCTCATCTGATGATTCCAGTGATTCAGAGATCAAGTACTTCTCTGATTCGGATTCTGATTCTAATCCAGGATGGAGTGATTAGTTTCCTCCTATTGCATCAAGCTCATCCAACCGAAAACCTAAAAAGGTTTCAACTTCTGCTCCAGCTACATCACTGTCCAAAGAATTGCCACAAGCCTTGACCCAGGCTCTAGAGGCTGCTTTAAAGAACATGAAGGGTCCTGTTGAAGAGAAGCCTGCAAGACCAGAAAGACCTCCAATGCAAGTGCTTTTCCTAGCTTGCCCAAGAAAGCAATCATCTTTTGATGACAAGAGAAAGAATGCTCAGAAGAAAAAGCACACTGATCAGGGAAAAGGAAAAAGGCCTATGGAGTAGGTTATGTAGGGTGTAGGTTGGATAGGGTTGATGTAGGTTGTGTTGATGATGTATCTCAGTTTGTTTTGTATCTGTGGTTCTTGAATGATGAATGTAATCTCTTTGAATGATAATGAATAAAATGTCTTTTCTGTTGAATGATATATGTAGCCTCCCCTTAAATAATGACTAACTACTAATGTCTCCCCTCAAAAGTAGCTTAATTATTTATCATACCAATACTCACAACCAAATGCTTGAATCTTGAAACATCAAAGCCTTTTGTGAGTAAATCTGCTACATTATCATTTGTATGCACCTTGACAACATTAATGAGTCTATGCTCATAACAATCTCGAATAAAGTGATGCCTAATCTGAATGTGCTTTGTCTTGGAATGATAAACTGGATTCTTCACAATACAAATAGTACTCTCATTATCAATATTGATATGAGTATTCTTGAAATTGAATCCATAGTCCAAGAGTTGATTTTGCATCCACAATACTTGTCCACAACAACTTGCAGCTGCAACATATTCTGCTTCAGTAGATGATGTTGCTGCAATAGTTTGCTTCTTACACTGCCATGAAACTAATCTTCTTCCAAGATATTGGCATCCTCCAATGGTTGATCTTCTATCATAGTTATCCCCTGCATAATCACTATCTGAAAAAGATTCCAAGTGAAAAGGTGATTCCTTAGTATACCACAATCCTAACTTAGGTTGATGCTTGAGATAACCAAAAATCCTCTGTACTGCATTCATATGAGAGACCTTAGGTAAGACTTGATATCTTGCACAGAGACACACAGCAAACATAATATCAGGCCTTGATGCAGTTAAGTACATAAGACAACCAATCATAGATCTATAGAGCTTGACATCCACTAGTTTTCCATCTTCATCCTTTCCTAATGAGTTTGAAGCTTTAATGGGTGTTGTGACTGGCTTGATAGTACTGAGATTAAACTTCTTAAGAATGTTAGAGACATACTTATCTTGACTTATGAAAATTCCAGTACTTGATTTAAATTGAAGCCCCAAAAAGAAAGTTAATTCACCCATTGAACTCATTTGAAATTCTTTTTGCATAAGCTGTTCAAATTCTTGCACTATAGACTGTTTTGTGGCTCCAAAGATAATATCATCCACATAAACTTGAACAAGCATGATATCCTTTTTATCTCTTTTAATGAACAAAGTCTTGTCAGTTGCACCTCTCCTGTAACCATGTTGCAATAGAAAAGTGGAGAGTCTTTCATACCAAGCTCTGGGAGCTTGATGAAGGCCATACAATGCCTTGACAACTTTGTAGACTTTGTTTGGATGTTCAGGATCCTCAAAACCAGGAGGTTGTTTAACATAGACTTCATCTGTAATTTTGCCATAAAGGAAGGCACTCTTGACATCCATTTGATAAACTGGAAATCTCATATATGATGCAAAAGCAAGAAACAACCTTATAGCTTCAATTCTTGCTACAGGAGCAAACACTTCATCATAGTCTACTCCTTCTTCTTGTCTGTATCCTTGTGCAACCAGTCTTGCTTTGTTCTTGATAACATTTCCTCTTTCATCCCTTTTAACTCTGAAAACCCATCTTGTACCAATTACCTTCTTGCCATCTAGTAAATCACATAGTACCCAAACTTCTTGAAGCTTAAATTGTAGAATTTCTTCTTGCATAGCTTCAACCCAACTCTCTTTAGTTAAAGCTTGAGCTATATTCTTGGGTTCTTCTTGAGATATAAAGCAGGCAAACAGGCATGTTTGTTGGTCCTTATGATTCATCCTGTTTTGTTTATAAACAAAGCTAAGTAAAGCATTATGTTGCTGTGAAAAACTTTTAGCTTTTATTCTTGTGAGCACTCCTGAAGTTGAAGGTCCAATGATTTGATCCACTGGATGATTTTTATGAATTCTTGATGTAGGAGTTGATGGAACTTCAAGATCATTACCCAAATTTGTGAAGTCAGGATCATCATGGGAATTTGAGAAAATACCTTCATCTTCCAACTCATCATCAGTGTCTACTAATTCATGCATGTTAGGATCATTGAAATCCGTAGTAGAACTCACAATTGGGTCAGTAGTACTTTGATCCAAAGTACTGTGATCCAAAGTACTGTCATCCAAAGTACTGTGAGTATTTTCTTTGAATTTACCATGTTTCTTTGCAGCTTCATAGGCTCTCCTTTGATCATCTTCATAGGATTTAGCTAGTGTTTCTTGAAAGAGCATCTTATTGAGTTCATCTTGAATTGCTTGATCTTCATTAGAGAGTATAGAAGTTGGTTCAACAGTACTTTGCTTCTTCTCAGTGGTTATGGGCTCTTCATCAGTAACATCTTCTAATCTAACAGTGACTCCATGAACAATATATTGTGAATCTTCTTCCTTGTGAACAACTTGATTTTCTTCTCTGACAAGCACATAATTCATAGAAGGAGTCAAACTAGCAAGATCAAAATACCAATCAGGACCTTTTCCTTTTTAATTTTGTTGATCTTCCAGAAAATCAACATGAAGACATTCTTGAACCTTTTTGGTAACCCTGTTGTACACTCTAAAACCTTTGCTGTTGGTACAATAACCCAATAAGTATCCTTCTTCTGACTTACCATCAAATTTTCCCAGAGAATCAATAGTATTGAGAATAGTTAGAGAGCATCCAAAAGGTTTTAGAAAACGAATATTTGGTTTTTACCCATAAGCAACTCATAAGGTGTCTTCATCTGAGGTTTAGTCACTGATACTCTATTCAACACATAGCAAGCAGCACTTACAGCTTCAGCCCAAAACTGAATAGGTAATAAGGAATCTGCAAGCATTGTTCTTGCTGCTTCTATAAGTGTTCTATTCTTCCTTTCTGCAACACCATTCTGCTATGGAGTTCTAGCAATACTAAACTCCCTCTTAATCCCTTTCTTAGCACAAAATTCATCCATTAACTTGTTCTTGAATTCAGTCCCATTATCACATCTAATACCTCTAACTTTGAGTCTCAATTGATTTTCAAGGGCTATTATAAGATCATGGATAGCATCAAAAGTATCATCTTTAAATCCCAAGAAAAAGACCCAGCTAAATCTACTGCAATCATCTGTTACAACTAAGCAGTATTTCTTCTTGTTTAAGCTTGAAACAGAAACAGGTCCAAATAGATCCATGTGCAACAACTCCAAAGGCTCTCTGACAGTTCTTTCCTCAAGCTTTTTGCATGAAGCTTTATGTTGTTTACCCTTCTTGCAAGCCAAACATGAATGATCAGTCTTGAAAGTTTTAGAAGGTAAACCTCTAACTAAATTGCCTTTAACCAGCTTGTTGATATTCTTGAAATTCACATGACCTAATCTTCTATGCCATAGATGTGCTTCTTCAAGTGTTGCCTTTGCTACTAAACATGTTGCTCTTTCAGTAGAGTTGATATTCTTCAAATCAATACTATACACATCATTGGTTCTTGGTGCTCTCAGTGTTACCAAGTGATCATCTACAAACTTAAACTCAGGAGAGAGAATGAGACATTCTGTATCAGTGAATAACACAGGGTGTTTCTTGTCACAAATCTGAGATACTAACAAAAGATTGAACTTAAGCTCCTTTACATAGCGAACATTCTCAAAATCAATACATCATGTCTTGATGGTTCCTTTGCCAGTAATTCTTCCTCCTTCAAGATCATCTCCAAAAGCAACTTTTCCTCCATAATATGTCTTAAAATCTGACAGTAGCTCCTTGTCTCCTGTCATGCTTCCAGAGCAACCACTATCAACAATTAAATGATCTTTAAGCTCCTCTTCTGGGTTGCCCTGCACAAGAATGAGAAAGTTAGTTTCTTTAAGGAACCCAAGCCATTACTGACTTGTGTTCCCCTTGTGGAGAGACATACTTAAATTCTTTGAGTATGTAATCTCCACTGTTTTTGAAAACATGATCAATTACTTTCTTTTGTTCCAAAACTTGTTCTGTGTTTTCAACATAACTTTCTTTTACAACAAGATTTTCCTTTTCACCCATACATTCTGAAAGTACTGTTTTTCCCCCCAACAACACTTTCTTTCTTGACCCACATGGTTTTAACACTTTGTTTTGAGCTCTGTGGTCTAGGTACTCTATTTGAGGTGTAAGGCCTACTAGATTGAGTGTAACTGGATCTCCTTGGTCTTACATTAGCAGTACCTTGATTGGGTGAAAACTTCCTAACAGTACTTTGTGAAGATATTGTTTTGGGTTTATCAGTACTTTGAAAAGTGTTGCCTTGAGGTACTGGTGGTTTGGAAAAAGGTCTTTTCTGATGAGGGTACCTATAGTCTTTTGTGAAATTACTATGGTTGACCCAACTTGAATAGTTCCAAACTGGTTTAGTCTCTTTTGGCCTATGGTTAGCAGATTTGGTCTTTGAATATTGACTTAAATATTCTGAGTGAAACTTACAATCTTTAATCAAGTGAGTAGGACTATAACAAACAAAACATAATTTTTGATTCATCATCCCAAATCCTCTACTTTGAGTTCTATGGCCAAAACTATCATGACTTCTAGATGAAGGATTAAAAGGTTTTCTAAAGTTAGCAGTATTTTGAAAAGAGTTTCATGAAGGTACTGCTGAATAACTAGCAGTAGTTTGAGAAAAGTTTGAATGTATTGCTTGTTTTGAAAAGACTGTATGAAACCTTTTATCATTGTTTCCAAATCTTGAATCCCTAACATTCCTTTTATTGTTATCATACTCAGGATTCTCATGGCGAGGTTTAATTATCTCAACTTTCCTTTTATTGTTATCATACTCAGGATTCTCATGGCGAGGTTTAATTATCTCAACTTTTTCTTCAGATGGACTTTAATTAGATTGACTTTTAAGCTTTTTCCTATACTCAGGATTCTCATGGCGAGGTTTAATTATCTCAACTTTTTCTTCAGATGGACTTGAATTAGATTGACTTTTAAGCTTTTTCCTAAACTCTAGATTATCTACGCCAAAACAAGAGACATCTGTTCTAGGTGGCTGAAAACTTCCAGTGGCATGAGGAACTGCATGATACCCCTCATTTTTCTTATACTCAGGAGGTTTTTGACTAGTGGGTTCCTCATTACTAGATGTGTTGTCTTCTGAGCAAGTTTCAAATTCACTAGTTGAGATCTCTTCTGAACTACCTTGTTCCTTATCACTATCTGAGTTTTCTTCTGAACTACTGTATTCCATACCAAAACCTAGTCCAGTTTTAATATGTGATCTTCTTTGTTTTTCAACAAAATTGACATGTGACAGACCAGACTCTTTCCAACTAGCAAACTTTTCTAGCAACTCATCTCTTTCTTTAGTCACTTTTTCTAACTCAGACACCTTACATCCTAACTTCCATTCACTCAATTTTAATTGATAGTCTTGTTGCTGATATTTTTCTGCCCAAGCCAGTTCATTATTTTCATGAGTGATTATTTTGGCTTCCATTGACTCTAAAGTCAATTGATAACCAGTTATCTCACCCCTAGCCCTCCTAAAGTTATCTCTTTCAGTCACATAATCATTAAGCACCTTTTGATAAAGAGTGTAACACTTAGAACATACCTCAGGAGTAGTGGGTGAACTTGGTGAAATGGCTACCATAGCAAGCAGAACAGGTTCATCTTCACTTTCCATGCTCCAATCAAAGCTTCCAAGACCATCTCTTATTTCTAAAGCTGCAAATCCTGGTTCTTTATCAAAGGCTGTGCTCCAGTCTTCCAATGCAACAGTACAGTAGGTTACTGGTTCATCATCAAATTCAGCACTCCAGTCAACCTCTGATAGATTTTCTTGAGCTACCAATGCTTTTGGTTTAGTTTCAGTAATAGGAACCTCCCTGATTTCAACCTTGGGTTTCTCAATCATCTTATTTGCTTGATATTTAGCAAACTTGCATTCCCTTGCAAAGTGTCCAGTCCTTTGACAATTAAAGCATTCAATTTTAGACTTATCAAATGCTATACCCTGTTTGGCTTTGAAGTCAATACCTATTCCTGTTTTCTTCATGAACTTCTTGATCCTTGAAGTTATCATGGCAACTTGCCATCTTATGTCAATCTCTTCTAGAGCATCGTCTTCAATTTGCAACAAATCTTCTTCATAAGTAACAGGTAAAGTGGCTTGTTGAGCAAAGAAGGAACATACAACATCATCAGAATTCATGATGTTTGAAGGTGAAGAAGTGGTAGTGGTCATGGTTGTGCAAACATGCTGTTTTTCACCAGCAATACTTTGAACAGGATAAGCAGTACTTTTAGTGGAAGTACTGCTTCTGTTTTCAGAAGACACAAAAGCAATGTTGTGTGATTTTGAACTTATTTGACCATTCATCTCATGCTCATACACCTTTAAGTTATTGTAGAGATCATCAAAGTCCATACAATCCAAACCAGGTTGTCCTCTGATCATAGTAGCAACCACATGCCATACAGATGGCAAACTCCTTAAGAACTTCAGGTTAGCATCTTCAACAGTTACCTCTGCTCCATATAGCTCTAGCATACTAAGGAGATTTTGAAATCTATCATAGGCAGCATCAAGACCTTTTCTTTCACCAACAGTGAATGTTTCAAATTGTTGCTTCAACAAGTTTCTATGCATCTTCTTGGACGCATCATTACCTCCAAACCTTGTCTTGATAGCAGCCCATAATTGTTTTGCATCTTTAGCATCATGAAACTTGAGTAGGTGACCATCAGGAATAGCAGACAGCAGTATGTTGAGAGCCTTATCTTGATTTCTTTTTGTAGCTGCTGGCACTTGTGGTTGAGGTGGTTTAGGGTGTCCTGGAACTGTTTCAGGTTCTTCAATGACCATATTACCATTAACAATTACATCCCATAGAGCATGGTCTGTAATAGCAATGTGCTGCCTCATCTTCATGCTCCAGAGATCATATTCTCCCTTCTTGATGATAGGAATTTTGAGTGAGGTGATGGATGGGAGTGGTGCAGCTTCAGTCGTCATCTTTAGGGTTTGTTAAATCGGTTTTCAAGGTTTTCTTCTTAATCAGAGTTTTCACACAAGCTTTGATACCACTTGTTGGATCGATATACTCTGACCAAACTAACGATGTAGCTTGTAAGGGTTTAATAATCTTGGATAAATCCTAAACTATTAACAATGAAACACTGAATAACTCTGTTAAGTATGCGGAATCTACTTTAACAAAGCTAAGAAGAATTATCAAAGAACTTTGATTATATTGAAACTTTGAACCTGCTTACATACACAGATTCACTAACAATCCCTAAATATCTCTAATATCGTATTCTTATATTCGTCATCTCTAATGCCAACCTAGGGATCCTTTTATAGGCATAAGGAAAACCCTAGTCGGTTTAAAATACTTGAATGACAAGTAATCTATCTCTAATCTTAAAGAACATTCTAGAATTACATTGTAGTCCTTAAACGTTTTACATTGTAGTCCTTATAGCATAGCAGTACTTTAATAAACAGTACGTTGACTTTCTTCAGCAGCACTTTGACTATTATAAGAAGCAGTACTTTGATCTTCCAGCAGTACTTTGTCTTTATAACCCAACAGGATTCTCACAGATGACCTAAAGTAATCAAGGAAAGGTATACCTAATTCTAGGTTGACTAGGTTATCCTAGTTTCTGAGGGACACCGGGAAGTATCGATAAGATGTACCTAAGTCTTATTATTGATTTCCTATCTTACGTATCCTAAAAGTATTATTATACTAACCATCCTAAAGTAAGATTTCTTAAGGTGTTTCATTTAGAGGTTTCTTCCAAGGTTTTTCCTAAATCTAAGGGTTTACAGTATTTCCTAAATTTGATTGATGACTTTCCTCGTCATCATCAATCATCTTTTCTAAGGTACGGATTCTAAAATTGGCAAAGGCTATCTTATGGTGGTGTCTCATTTGATTCTTTTGTAATTTACCTATCCTAAAACAGGCTTGTGCTAAGGTATTTCTTAAATTACTATAGTCGGGTCGGGTACCTAAGTTACTATCACGACCTTCTTCTATCTTCCCAATAAGGTCAAGGAAAATTTCATCTAGATTATTTTAAATTTCTTCTACCTGATTTTCCTGATTTTCTAAGGTTGTCTTAGTGAAATTTTCTCTGACTTCACATTTCCAAGATGAAGTGGGAGGGTCTTCTAAATAAGGTGTGGGTGCTATCGTATAGGGTTGCCTAGGTTCATATCTAGGGTTATAGGCAGGAATGGGTATTCTAGGCATATAAGGTTGTCTAGGGAGAAAGAAGCCATGTGGTTCTAACCTAGGTGTGGGAAAAGGTGGGTGTAGGATAGTGTTCGGGGAAATGATAGGTGATGCCTTAGCATAGAAATCTCTTATATGTTTTAGGTGTGGGTCATCTATAAAAGGAGTAAAGCCTAAGGGTGATGGCGTATCTATACTATTCCTAAGGCTATTCGGGGAATCGGGAAAAAGATTTATAAGGCTAAAATCTGAATCATTCGGAGAGGAATGAATATTCTCCGTATGTATTCCGAATGGGGTAATAGTAGAGTAGTGGGGAGCAGGCACATCTATCAAGTAATGCAGAAATTAATATATGCTCAAGTAATAGTCAAGTAATACCTATTATGCAGATCTAATGCACGTATGGCTATGGGAAAAGGCATTGGGGAGTGTAGTGGCACAAAGGACTTTCTCGGGTATTGGGAAAAATAGTTGTAGTTTAGGTTTTGACCTTGTTCTCTACAACTGATGCTCTGATACCAATCTGTAACACCCCCATTTTCACGTTTCGCAGCGGATTTAGAGTTGGGGTATTACTTCATGGAATCACAGTTACAGTAATAGAAAACGACTCAAAAAGAGACATTTTTATAGAATGAGTTACCATTCAATAAAATCATCATAGTCTTATAAGAGGAGGTCCCCAAAATCTAAGTTTGTTATGAAACTTGAATGATAACTGAGTGAAAAGTCCTGCAAGCTTTGTGCCACTCCATGCCATAATTTCCACAGAGCTTCGTTACCTAGGATACATGCTTAAAAGTCAACACTAGGTTGAGTAAGAGTCATAGGTTTAGGGTGTGAGTGAATACAAGTTCCCTAGGTTCAGTTGTTACACCCATCTAGGAAAATGTTGTGTGTGTGTGTGTGTGATAATTGTGAATTTTTTATGCATGCACAATTATCAAGAGTGGGGTTTGTTGCACTAAGCTCATGAAACCGCACGTTAACANCCTAGGATACATGCTTAAAAGTCAACACTAGGTTGAGTAAGAGTCATAGGTTTAGGGTGTGAGTGAATACAAGTTCCCTAGGTTCAGTTGTTACACCCATCTAGGAAAATGTTGTGTGTGTGTGTGTGTGATAATTGTGAATTTTTTATGCATGCACAATTATCAAGAGTGGGGTTTGTTGCACTAAGCTCATGAAACCGCACGTTAACAGTCCGGGTCATGGGGGCTGCAGACCCAACCATAAGGGGACAAGAAGGATAACTTGCCAAAGTTAATCCTTAGAGGTTTCAAGTATAGTACTTATTGGTTACCCGGCTGAGGTAAACCAACGGGAGGTGTCAAACTAAAATAGATCTATCAACTATACTCGCGTTCACTTATGTAAAACCCACAAGTGATTATGGCTCATGAATTTTAGTTATGTAATGGTGGCAGATAGTATCACTTGTGCAACAACCAAAGAAAAAGACTTCTATTCAGTTTTAAAGTAAAGCAAGTAGCACGTATCTCCCTCACAGGGTTTAGAAAACATTTAGAAAGCGTTTAAAAGGTGTGAGGCTATGAAAACTCATCTGGGCTTCAGGCTATGTGATTGGTGTCAAAGTGACTAGAGGTCTAGGTTGCTGAGTCACGTATCTTCAAGTCTATTATTGTTGTGGAGGCATGTCAAGCTCTATTTGTTTTGTTTTGATTTTATTAAGTGTTTTTATCTTAAGATTCTTAGATATAATATAACACCGTTCAGGCCATCGTAATTCAGAAGTATAACTCCTCACATGAAGCTCCCTACTATTGTATTATGCTGCCAACATAATACCGTTCGGGCCATCATAATTCAGAAGTATATAACTCCTCACACGAAGTTCCTTACTATTAAGTTATATTGTTATTAGAGTTCAGTTATAACATAACACCGTTCGGGCCATCATAATTCAGAGGCCATGCATATAATCATTTGAGGAGTCAGGGCACTTTAAATCGTAAACCCAACAAANGCTTACTATAGCGAGTTTGACGGCGTCAACTGTAACGATCTCATATAGAACCTGACTGCCCGTCCGCTTTCCCTAACGCCATTTGAACTCACATAGAAACTCTATATATATACCACAGCTCCGCTTATTTGCTCATAAACTCTAATATTTATCATTCATTATAAACGTGTATACGTCGAATTGCCATTACCTTTACTGCTTATGGGAACTTATAGGGATACCACTCTCTCTTTACGCACCTTACAGGCAATATCATTCTCATCAGCTTTTTCAAGACACGGGCTTTTAAGCCTTAGCTACATGTTTTCATGCTTATATGAATCCATAATATCATAAAACGGCAGATACCTCTTTTGTCCTTCATAAAACAAAATCAAATACCTCAATATTTTAGCATTGGACATTATAACTGTGGACTTCTCATGATAGTTTATCATGCAAAACTTCTTCTCATGTATGAGTCTTCGCTGAATCTAATCCTACTGCACTGGTCTAAACATGGTTCTGAAAATCCACGGTTTCTCTTGTGCTTAGCTTAGATCGTCTTAAAGGAGACTCCATTTTTAGCTTGATCTTCTTATAAGTGATTATCTATTCATGTTGAGTATTGGGCGAGTTGTTAGTTAGAGTATGCTCTGTGGGCTGGGTGACTTGTTGTAGACAATGTTTTATTAGTACTTTAACCGAACTACCTGGCTAACTTTCCATTGGTGCTTTGTTGAACCATCTTAAGAAACATGAACTCAGATCGTGTCCACTAGAAATTTACATAACGAGTTAGAAATATATGGATTATATATAAACATTTGAATTCAAGGGACTAAATATGTCCTTTGCAAATGATTATTTCATTAAATAGTTTATGGATACTAAAAGGGTTAGCCGCTACATAAATACGATGTAATCAAGTTTTTCGCTCTCGCTATAAACATATATAAGAGCTCCATATGAAGTGAGGTATAGTATTCGCCCAACTTTTCTCAACAGAGACATTATAGACGAGTACACGGGCACGGACTAAAAATAGTATGGCTGTTTAGGAAGAGGATTTTACAAGACATCACGGTCCACTTATACCACCAACAATTAACCGTATAGAGATACCCAAATTTAACCGAGTAAAAGAGATATTAGTGTCATGGACGTAAGTTGAAATCTACAGTAAGAATCAATACTCCATCTCCATAGTGGTAGGATTTCTAACGACTAATATTATAATCTTATAGATTAAATCTTAAAGGTTATATAAATACTTAACTTATTTTCTTCATATGCCAATTTAGATACGTTAACTTGGGTTACGTTGAACTAGCACTAACTTCCGTTCCACATCTATTCCAATACCCAAGATTTTACTTGCTTTCATAAAATATCATACAAAAAGAATCAATCATCAACACCTTATAGCCTAAAATTAGGAGTATATTTTATTCACATCCTAACGACACTATTCTCCGAGAAAGCCGATCAATCCCCCGGTCTCTGCCACTTTTCCACTATACTCTACACATCGGTATCCAGTACTACCTGTACAACTGCCTTGTGGGGATTGCAAGCTTCTCAGCATACTTGAGTAAGTACATAACCTACTGCGTAGGCCGCAACCCCACGCATACAACGTTTTGGCGCCGTTGCCGTCGGCGAATAGTTATTATGCTTCAGGTTGAATATTTTATTTTTACTTGGTCTAACTACATTAGATTCCTTTCTAGTGAGACTTTTATTTTATTTTTCTAGGTCCCTTCTTTAGTATATCTTTATTTTCTTCGTGTCTTTTGTATTCGTACCATATACCATCCTCCGCCATCAAGGAAGGTTTGTAATATGCTTGATCATCCCACAACCACCCACACACAAAACATTACTCAACATTAAATCAAAAACCCACCTCTACTAGTAGTATCATATATACTATAGTAGATCTATTCTTTAGGTTAGAAGCGTGACATAGAGTACTAGGGAGCTTCATGTAAGCTGTATCATGGTGGACCTATTTTGTTTTGACCGAGTTTGTTGGGTATATATATATATATATATATATATATATATATATATATATATATATATATATATATATATATATATATATATATATATATATATGAAAATAGTTTATTTTATAACCTTTAAGTTTCTATAATTACAAAATCTACCCTATACTTATAATACTTATATTACCTAGGTTTATAACTATCTAAACTTCACATATTTAGTCCCTGTACTTCTATATTTTGAGAAAATGGCAAAAATGACTCTTGGACTTATAAGTTTTCAGAATTTACTATTTATACCCTTAACTTTATAACTTTTGCAAAACTAGTCCTTATAAGTTTATAACTTTTTAACTTTTTATCCTAAGGTTATATAACTTTGCAAAAAGGGTCCTTATACTTATAACTTTTAAGAAATGTCAAAAATAGTCCTTAGACTTTGTATTTTCAGAAAGTTACCATATATACCCCTATGCATGGAAAGTTTTGCAAAACTAGTCCTAATTCCATGCAAACTATATTTTTATGAAACAAAAAGGTTTCCTAGCTTATGGTTAACTAATATTAGCTTAACTAAGTTGCCTAATATAGCTTATGAAAAGGGCTTATAGCATAAGAATAGCAATTCGACTTATTTTAGGGTTTTAAAAAGATAACGAGCTAGTTCTAGTGATTAAGGCTTAGGAAAGGGATCTAATGTGATCTAAGGCAACCTATAACTATACTAGGGCAGTACCTAAGTGATTAGAAATAGTGAAAGAGCTTACTTGGTCGAAAAATGAAAGTAACGAGGTTTCTCGGTGGGAAAATAACTCGACAAGGCTTCAAGGCTCACCCTATTCGACTCCTAGGACTTCAAAGGCTTCTATAATACTACTAAATACAGAAAATTTGAGGTGAAAAGAAGTGGTGGTGTGGTTTGGAAAGGAGAGGGGTAGCGAGGCTTTTATAGCCTCGTTAACCTTGGATACAAAGGAAAGGAGAGGCTAGGTGTCACGAGAGGAAGAGGGTGACCAAGTACTGCTACTACATGACTAATATAAGCTATAAGGGTGACTATGGTGGGCTAAGAGGCAGTGTAGGGGTTGTGTGGTGGTGGTGAAGCCGACTTAGGAAGAAGGTGACAAGTAGGTGCATCACCTACTTGTGTGCTTGCTAGAGAGGTGCTAGGGTGTGTGCTAAGAATGACTAAGGTGCTAGGCTAGGTGCTTGAGGTGTTTGAGGTGCTTAAGGTACTTAGTTTTAGGATTAGGGTTAAGTTATGTTTAGTTTAGGCCTAATCTTGCTTAGTGAGTGATTAGGGTTTAGCTTAGGGTTTAGTGCCTAGATTAGGGTCCTATGAGTGTTTAGTGACTAATCCTAAGTCCTAAGAAACTTATACTAAGTGGTGGTAGCTTATGGGAGAGATTTGGGAAGGTTTGACATAGTTTCCAGGAAGTTATAACCTAGTTATGGTTTTGTGCTTAAGAGACTTGTACCTAAGCTCTAAGGGGTTGTACTAGGTTCTAAGGGTGCTATGGTATCCTAATGATACTAATATAACTTATACATAAGCCTTGAACACTTTCAAACTAGTTCAGATAACCAATTAGGGTTTTGTAAACACATAGGCCTGATTAGGGCTTAATTAGAGTTGGATTAAGGTTTTGAGATGAGTTTAGTATTTTAGATTAGTGAATTACTTATTATGGTGTTGTTGTAATCCTATGCTTGACATACTAGGAGTTTATAGGATGTGTGGGTAAAGATATTTAGCTTGTGTGGATACGTGAGCAGATCTAGAGAGTCACTTATGTAATGATATGCATGTAAAAAGCAAAAATTTACCTGTGGAAATACCTACTATAGGTATTGTAGTAGAAATGATGTTGGTGAGATTTTGTGGGTTGTTATAACATCCAAGTTGTTAGTTCATCATCTCATATATATCTATTTTGTGTAATTAGTTGTGAATATTATATAGAAGCAAGCATAAGGAGTTAGGTTAGCAAGGTGTGTAGATAGAGAAGTTGTGAAGTAATTTAGGTGTAAAAATTGTATAGGTGTGAAGAATAAGAAGTAGTGTAATTATGTAGTGACTAGGTGTGAAGAAGTTGTGTAGAAGGTGTGAATAAGGTGTGATGAAATAGTGGTGTGATTAAGTAGTGACTAGGTGTGAAGAAGTTGTGAATAAGGTGTGACGAAGTTGTGGTGTGATAATTGGTGTGTAAGGTTTTCTCCACCATAATGGAGCTTGTTGACATTGTGAAGAAAACTCTCGAGTTAGGTGCTCGGGGAGTGGAGTAGGGCAAGGAAGGTGTCCTTGTAGCCGAACCACTATAAATCTCGTGTCTTGCGGTTCTATCTTTCCATCTCTTACTTGTTACTTTACTTACATTATTATTGCTGTAGTACTTAGTTATAATTGTTTATATTCTGCAAGACTTGAATTCACATAATATCGAATCTACAATTTTTTTTAAGTAAACAAAACGTAAAAACAAAGTTTTCCATAACAAGTCAAAAAGACGTAAACTATTTAACCCCCCCCCCCCTTCTAGTTTTCTACAATTGGTATCAGGAACCACGTCAAACAAGATTTTTAAGATATATTGTATTTTAAAACTTGTAACGATCTATGGAATCTGAAAAATATTTAGAAGGTCAATCTATGCAAAGACCACCACTATTCGAAAATGATGGATTTTTATATTGGAAAAATGGATTCGAAACTTATGTGAAATCTAAAGATCTTGATCTTTGGCATGTTATTACCTTTGGTGATTTTCCTCCTACTCAACATAATCCGAAAACTAAAATGGATGAAATTGTACCTTTTGAAAAACAAAATGATGATTTGAAAAAGAAACTAGCAAAAAATAATGAAGCTAAAATGGTAATTTATAATGCGTTACCGCGCAAAGAATATGAAAGAATTTTTATGTCTAAAACCGCCAAAGAAATTTGGGATTCACTACTATTCACTCACCAAGGTAATAGTCAAGTCAAAGACAACAAAATAGATCTTCTTGTGCAACAATATGAACAATTTACGATTCCGGAAGAAGAATCAATAGATGTGCTTTTGCTAAATTTAACACTATTATCACAAGTTAAAAAGCACTTGATGAGAATTTTTCTAGTAAGAATTGTGTCAGGAAATTTCTCAGGGCATTGCATCCAAAATGGCGAGCTAAAGTCACGGCAATTGAAGAATCAAAGAACTTGATGACGGTATCACTTGATGAGCTTATCGGCAATTTTAAGGTCCATGAAGAAATTATAAAGAGAGATTCGGAAATGATCAAAGGAAAGAAAGAGCAAATCAAATCTCTTGCGCTAAAAGTCAAAAAGGAACTTAGTGACGACGATGATTCAAGTGACGAAAGTGAAGACGAAGAATATGCAATGGCCGTAAGAGAATTTAATAAATTTTTCAAGAGACGAGGAAGATTTACAAGACAACCACGAGACGAAAGAAGATTTCAAATAAATAGAAGCGATAACTACGGGAAAAGAAAGTGCTTTAGATGTGGAAGTCCAAATCATCTCATTGGCGAATGTCCAAAGCCACCGGGTTGTGAAAATCAAGGCGCCTTTGTTAGTGGAACATGGAGTGAGAGTGACAAAGAAGAAGTGGAAAAGCCAAGAGACGAAAAATGTCATGTAGCTAAAGCGACCGATGAAATATGCCTAGGAATAGACTTGGAGCCCGACGAATGGATCATGGATAGCGGATGCTCGAGGCAAATGACGGGGAACCACAAGCTATTCTCCTCATACAAAGCATATAATAGAGGTAATGTCATTTTCGGTAGTGACTTGCGTTGAAAAATCATTGGCAAAGGTACGATTTCTCAAGACTTACTTACTATTGAAAATGTTGAGCATGTAGATAATTTAACATATAACTTACTTAGTATAGGCCAAATATGCGATAATAAGTGTAGGGTTACCTTTACCGAGAAAGATAGGGAAATAGTTAAGGATGGAAAAGTAATAGGTAGAGGAATTAGGAAAGGAGGTGTATGCGTTATGAAACTAAGAAACAAACCGGAAGATAGGATATGCCTAGCAACCTTAGACGAGAAATCCACTTTGTGGCATAGGAGATTAGGACACGCAAACATGCAACAAATACAATCTTTAGCCTCTAAGGAATTAGTTAGAAATTTGCCTAACCTAAGATACGACAAACACTTTTGTGATGCTTGTAAAATTGGAAAACAAGCTCATGCAAGCCACAAAGCTAAGAATATAGTATCCATTACTAGGTGCCTAGAATTATTACATATGGATCTATTTGGTCCATCCGTTGTGCGGAGCTATGGAGGAAACCGTTATACCTTAGTAATAGTAGACGACTATTCACGATACACGTGGACTAGGTTTCTAATTGATAAAACCGAGGCCTTTGAAAAAATT
>LBNU01029862.1:1394-14852 GCA_014162995.1 Artemisia annua
TATAGTAGTATATCTCCGAGGATAGCACGGGTAAATATGTATCCCCGGGTCGTTTTCCCCAACGAAGGCTGAATGGAGTTCGTGAGTTCGTGATCGTGAATCGTGAAGTGAATGTGAAGGGGGTTTATGGGGAACCCTAAGCTAAAATTACACTACGAATAATAAAAATGCACAAATAAGAAAGCACGTAAGCCTAACACGTAATTAAAACCTAAAAACGTAACTAAAACGTTAAATAAACGTAAACGCGCAAAATAAAAAGTGAATTTAAGGCATTAATGATCCTACGGGTGTGAAAATGATTTTTCTATGCTATAAAAGACAAAAGAAAATTTTGGGAAAAGGAAAAATATATATAATTTTTTGCTTTTTATTTAATTATTATTAATTAAAAACTATTTTTAATTACTTAAAATATACTAAAATACTATTTAATAAAAATTTAATTTTTAAAATTCTAAAGTAACCTAATAATAATATTAAAATAGAAAAATATTTTTTTGATTTTTTATGAATTATTATTAATTAAAAAGGATTTAAAAAGACTTTAAAACTAGTTTTAAATAAAATAAATACTAAATGACTTAGGAAAATTATGAAATTTTTCAGGGAAATCTAAAATATTATTTTAAGACTAGGAAAAATAAAATTTTATAAAAAGCAAACACTAATAAGCACTTTGGACACAATAAGCAGTTTGATAAGGGCTTATTTATAAGCAATCCTTGACCAAATCACACCAAATTCTCACATAAGGTTCTACTAACTAAATTAAGCACAAAACAATAGGAAAAGCCCACAGAATAAGCTGGTTAAGCACTTAAGTAGTTTGAGACCTTAAGACATAAACAAACTTAAACCCCTAACTTCTAGCTTAAATTTAAGCAGTATAATAAGCTGATTATGTGAACCTAAAGGGGGCAAAAGATAGATAGCCTACCAGAGAACCCTTAAAACCTAAAAGCCCTAATTTTCTAAACCTAATTGGAACCTAATTTTGCCCTAGATCAGAGTACTGTAGAGACTGCACTAGAGGATGAACAGGTTGGGACAATTTGGTGGATCAA
Organism: Artemisia annua; assembly: GCA_014162995.1. Taxonomy (NCBI): domain Eukaryota; kingdom Viridiplantae; phylum Streptophyta; class Magnoliopsida; order Asterales; family Asteraceae; genus Artemisia; species Artemisia annua. The sequence continues at coordinate 2,462 of LBNU01029862.1, forward strand.
ATTTACCCTAGTAATTGTGATTGGAAATGCATGAAATGGAGTATATGTAACCTACGCTAGCTTATCTAACCCCAGAAGCAATTACAAGCCCTAATAATGACTCAAGATGCAATAAATTATCCCTAAAAGATGCCTACTTGAACTGGTTTTATGCAGCTAAATTGACTTCTAAATTACTACCCTAGATTGACTAATGTGAGTTTCAATTGCCTAAATCTACTCTATAGTGATTATTAATGATTTTTATTAACTAAATTACTAAACTTTAACACAAATGCTATGAATTGAACCTAATGGCAACAACAGTTACTACTAGATGATCCAAGAAAAGAGCCTAAGGTTTAATTTTGACTTTTTTTGCTTATAACCTCTGACTTTTAAGCTTTCTACAACCTAAATATGCCTAAGGTAATCTACCTATGCAGAAATAACAGCTAGAAAGCACCAAGTCCACAGTGAACTAACCTAATCCAAACACCCCTTAATATGCAATTTACACTACAACTTATGGATTCTTAGCTTATACCTATTGATTTAATGATCAAACTAGATGCCTTAACTGATTTCAAGACTAAATTAACACTGAAATTTCACAAAGATCCACAAGAACATAAAAATGCAGTTAAGGCTAAAACTAGGCAGTAAGGATGCAAATATGAGCTACAACATGCAAAGGCTAAATATAAGCACTTAAATAACTACAATAAGCAGAATGTAACACAGAGAAACTACTAACTACAGTACTTAAGCTAGATTAGTGTAGAAAATGAAAATAGAAAACTTACTCAATGCACCCTTGACCTAATGAAGGGCTTTCCAATGAGGCCTATCTTTAGATAAGCCAAGAACTTCCTTGGTTGCTTCTTTACTTATCACTCCTATTATTCAAATAAGCTAATGCTTATTGCTGAATTTTTTTTTTTATTGTTATTTTTTTTTACTAATGAAAACTATACAGAAAACAACTGACTACTAACTTTGGAAGCGCTTATTAATTCAGGAAAATAAGAGCTTATTTTAAGAACTTTAACTTGAAAAGTAAATAAGTAGTAAATGGTTTAAGCAGGAAATTAAGAAAACAAGTAATACTTTTATTAATTTAAAACAGATTACACTATGATGAAAGCAAAAATTACATGAAAACTTTAAGCTAAGAACAGTGAATAACCCTAAAATTCTACACGCTTGAACCCATGAGGAGTGGCTCTATTTAGAGGCCTGAGAAGAAGTCTCTGGTTGATGAAGCTCCCAGAAGAAATTCCCACCGACTTAGTTATAATTATCATCTAGAAATTTCTTGATTCAAGCGGTCTCATCCATTCCATCATGTTCTAGCTTGTTCTGTCCAATGGGATAGCTCCAATGGTCCACGTATGTACTTATCTGACAAGTTGGCAGAAGGTTCCAGAGGTATACGAGGTTTCTAATGGGGTAAAATGGTGTGGTAAATTTGGGTGAAGAAGAGATACAGGGTAAAAATGGCGGGGAGGGTTAATTTGGGTTTTTTTATTTGATTTTGACTTTTCTTTTGGGGGGTTTGACCGGGTTATATGGGACAGGCAGGGTATATTTTGGGTGTGGGCTTATGTAATGGTTGGGATGGGCCTGGTGGGTGTAAATAAGGTGTTGGATATAATGGGTTTAGTAATACGTTAAAGGGTTATAAAAGGGTTATGTGTTTAAGTGGTTATAATAACAAGGACCATTATTGTAGTTTCTGATTTTATAGGGACCAAGGCTGCCAGATTTTATAATTATATTCCAAGGGTCTTTGGTGAACTTTCTTGATTCTTGAGGGACTTGAATGGATCTTTTGAGCTTCTTTTGACTTTTTGGCATTCCCGGCTCCGGCCTTTGGCTATTTCCATTTCTCGTGCTTGTTTTTGGTAGTTTTCGCTCGGTTTTTGTCACTTTCTCATATTTTCTTACCTGCATGTATAAAAACACAAAAACACATATATTTGGCAATTATGGTCGGGTTTTTGGTCTTTTGGTCGGGTTTTGGTAAATAAAACGTATGTGTTTAAGCACATACCAAGAGGAAACTTTAAACTCACAAATGCGCTTGGCTTATTTATCATCTAATACTCTCCCGTAATTCGAATGACAAAATCACGAAAGCTCGAATCAGAAAACCGACTTTAATTATTAAAAAATAAACCAAAACATAAAAACAACAATAAAGATAATTATCTTGATATAAAAACAAAATAAATAAATAAATAAATAAATAATAAAAAATAAACTTTAATAGGTACCCGGTCGCAGCGGACAAGCGTAATCTGAAAAGGTTAAAAAAATATCGACGACCCTCTGGACTTATAACGACGTGTGACGGAGCGACAGATCGGTGGAGGCTTCCTCATTCCTCCCATACCCCTATTGTGTAGGGGTGGCAATTCGGGTTGGGTTCGGGTTGGCGGGTTCGGGTTGTCAGGTTGGCGGGTTAGAAAACCCCAACCCAAACGTGACCCATTTAAATCATCGGGTCAACTATGTCAACCCTAACCTGTTTACACATAACATGAACCTAACCCGTTTAACCCGTATATATACTTGGGTTAACGGGTTAAATAGGTGACACGGGTTGAATAGGTTAAACGAGTTTCGAGTTGACCCATTTAGCCCGTTTTTTATATAAAAGTTGCCACATTACATGAGTTAAACAGGTTAAACGGGTTTGCGGGTCGATCCGTTTAACCCATTTAATCTATATAATAAAATATAAATATTTTTTAATTTAAGAAAAAAATCTTAAACGANCGTATGTGTTTAAGCACATACCAAGAGGAAACTTTAAACTCACAAATGCGCTTGGCTTATTTATCATCTAATACTCTCCCGTAATTCGAATGACAAAATCACGAAAGCTCGAATCAGAAAACCGACTTTAATTATTAAAAAATAAACCAAAACATAAAAACAACAATAAAGATAATTATCTTGATATAAAAACAAAATAAATAAATAAATAAATAAATAATAAAAAATAAACTTTAATAGGTACCCGGTCGCAGCGGACAAGCGTAATCTGAAAAGGTTAAAAAAATATCGACGACCCTCTGGACTTATAACGACGTGTGACGGAGCGACAGATCGGTGGAGGCTTCCTCATTCCTCCCATACCCCTATTGTGTAGGGGTGGCAATTCGGGTTGGGTTCGGGTTGGCGGGTTCGGGTTGTCAGGTTGGCGGGTTAGAAAACCCCAACCCAAACGTGACCCATTTAAATCATCGGGTCAACTATGTCAACCCTAACCTGTTTACACATAACATGAACCTAACCCGTTTAACCCGTATATATACTTGGGTTAACGGGTTAAATAGGTGACACGGGTTGAATAGGTTAAACGAGTTTCGAGTTGACCCATTTAGCCCGTTTTTTATATAAAAGTTGCCACATTACATGAGTTAAACAGGTTAAACGGGTTTGCGGGTCGATCCGTTTAACCCATTTAATCTATATAATAAAATATAAATATTTTTTAATTTAAGAAAAAAATCTTAAACGAGTTGGTGGGTTTACCCACTTAATTTATTCCCAACCCGAACCTGACCTGTTTAATAAACGGGTTAGATGGGTCGACCCAAACCCGACCCGAAATCTATTTAACTCAACCCGAACCTGTTAATTTTCGTGTCGGTTTCGATTCGTGTTTCGCGTCGGGTTAGAAATTGCCACCCCCACTATTGTGAGTCAGTAAGTGTTACTAACTCCCTACCCGCTATCGTAACATATCCTCGCCTATCGCATAAATTCTTCCTCATTCCTCTTATAAACCTACCCTTACACCTAGTGTGACACTTCATTTCTCCTTTCCCCTTCCTTTTACAACCTCTTGCGATTCACTTCTTTATCTTTTCTTGTCACATTAGTATATCTTGCTTCATCCCCCTCTCTCCTACAATCAAACAATGGCTATTCACCCATCACGTTAATGGATGATTTTCAAATTCATTTTCATTATAAAGATATCACATTATATTGAGAGTCATCGACCTTATTTCAATTCCCATAATTAATTTCCACCTTTCCTATGTTGGATTTGAAGGCATGTTTATCGCATACATGGCTTGATGTTGGTTAACGGACACATATCGACATCTATCGCAAATGTTTCACGTTATACATACACCATTGCCCTTGATATAGCGAAACGGACCTCACATTAAAGAGTGCAAATAATACTATAATTAATAGCTTTTAAAATCTGGCCGTTTTCCTACAATTTTGGTTATGGGGAAAAAGTGCGTGTGTTCAAACTTCAGAAAGAGAGCGCAAGAGTATCGCGAAAGGGGTATCGATGGAACTGTTACATTAAAAAAAATAATTAAAAAAATATATATAAAGTTGTATTTTGTAGGCACTTATATAGTAGAAGGTGCCCTTTGTCAAATTTCCGTAAAATATCTGTATCTTAAAGCTGAAATTACCACTTGTTAAGATTAAATATGCTAAGCTTATTATTATAGTTTCAAACAATTCATATCCTAAACAATAGAAAGGTAGGACGAAAATTCCAGATCTTAAAGTTTTCATAATCATTGTGGAGGCATATGTGCAATCCTTAGAAATGATTAATATAAAGGGTAAGCCAACCGACTATATAAGTTAGTTGTTTTACATATATAACGTATTATTTGATAAGATGCTTCTTTAGTTTGGTTGAAGTCATTGCTTACCTAAGTTTCAGTTTGCTATAAATAATGTGTTATTTTATCTTCTTCCCTCTTCTCATTTTACGGCATCGACAATTTAATTTGAAGAAAAAGTCTATAAAACTAATATCTTATTTGTACATAATTTATTTGCAAAGATACTTACACCAAGTGTATAATGTTATTACGTTTTTATGGTAGATAATATAACAATAAATCATCAGAATTTTTGCATATGACTTGCAAGGAAAATGAAAAGTTCCCTTTATATTCTAGTTTAAGACTTGTGTTATACACGGGTTGTCTAAATTGATTTTAGAGTAAACTGCAAAATATGTCCTTAAGTAATATCTAATTCGCAAGTTATGTCTGAAAAGATAATTTTGAAAATTATGCCACTACTGTGCATGTTTCGTACAAATTATGTCCCTCGACTTAACAATAGTTAGAAAATCTCATTAGTTAGTGTTCTAACCTTGTGAAATGACTATTTTACCTTCGTCTTCTTCCCCACTTTTATTTTCTTTTTAATTTGCCCCACCACCACCCTCTACCACCACTTTTGTTCACTACCGCCGCCAAGAACCACCACCACCATTATTAACCTCCAAAAATATTTTAGATCTATTGAAGAAAGGTAAGGAAAACGCGTTTTCACGCATTGTTTGACTCGGTCACAAGTCAAACCCGCGATAACTTGTGATATTGGGTTGAAAACTAAAAGGGTTTTGATGTTTTTGTTAAATAGAAACGTTTTTGATTTGATATAACTTGTTGGTATCCATTTTGTGCCGTGTTGTGTGTCGGGTTGAGTACCACCGTGCGTTTAGCTCACGTTATGCTTAGTATTTCAGTTCTAGTTGTCGTTGTTGTTTAAACTTTGGTATTCAGGATGTTTATTCTTGTTGTTGTCTTGGCTGTGTCGAGTGGGTTCACACCGTGAGCCTAAGCTCATAGTATACATGATGTTGTTCAATCTTGTGGTTTGTTGGTAACTTTTGGTTTGGAGCTGAGGGCTAGGACTAGATTTTTGGGCATAGTCTTGATGAATGGGTGACATCTTGATGGTATTGTTGTTGTTTTCGTGGTGGTAAGCTGCCGTAGAATAAGCCGAGACCCTAGGCCAGGAGATTGTTGNTATCCAACTGTGTTACGAACAACCAGTGAACTGCGTATACGTATAATTTGGAATACACCACACAAATGATGTTATCGTAGGGATGGAAACCAGGCGAGCCGAACTGAGCCCCTGCCAAACTCTAGCTCTGCTCATCTAAGTTTACAGGCTCGAGCTCAAGTTCGTTTCAAGCCTTATGCTTTTAGCTCGAGGGCAGCAGCTCGTTACGTATTTTACAAGCTCAGCTCGTTTTTATGATGGTTCTAAACGAGATAATGGTCGGGCTCAAACTTGGCTTGTTAAGACTTAAGTGTTGAAATATGGTTAAATATTAACACGTTAAATGTCTAGTATAGAACTCGAGACCTCGGGATTGCACACAATACAAACGAGAATAAAAGTATAATAATAATTATATTAAATGTTATGTATATAATTATTATTAACACTTAACGGACTTAACGGTCGTTAGTTATTAAGGTTAAGGACTAACTATCGTTAAATACAAAAGAAAAGGACTAGGATAAAAATAGGAGCCAAGAAGGATCTAGAATCCCTCTTGGGACTCCTAGGCCGGTCGACACAAGGGTGGGGAAACCCAACCCACATCCAACTTGTCCTCCAAGTTTCATCTAGTATATATACAAGGCCCAGGGTTATTTGTTTTCCACCTCTTGTGCACTTAACCTAAAGTTTTGTTCTCCCTTTTCTTTTCTTCTCCAAACCGATCGGCCAAACACCCTCTCTAGGGTTTTGTGTCGATTTTGTTTTTCCAAAACAAAAGTGTTTTAAGATCTTGCAATTTCTTTTATTCGTTAGTAGTTTGTGTGTACAAGAACGAGGTAACAACTCACTATAGTTGTTATCAAGAGATCGAATAAAAAAAAGGTAAGGGGTTATTCATAGATCTAATTAAACCCTAAATTAGGGTTCTTCTATTGTTCAAGAATCAAGAATTGCATACGGTATGTTTTCTTTATGTTTTGGTTAACTGTTATGTGTTATACAAGATCCTTGCTTCCGCGTATGTGTTTACTTGATATTAATAATAATATATGATAGTCATGATTATTAAATTCTAATAGTGGCATCACGAGCCATGTATAACATGTAATTGCTTACTAAAACTATAAAAAAACGTATCTTTAATTGTTTTAGATACACATGTTATTGTTCTAGGGTTTTATTAAATTTTTTCAAACCCTAACCCTAATTTAAGGGGGGGTCGATTTATCCATAAACCTTAATTAGGGTTTGTGGTTTAATTAATTAAAATTAATTAATTGGATGAGAAACCCTAGGTTTGTAACATGTTTATGTGAACTATGTGGTAATTGTTATGCATGAATCCATGACGAAACATGCATGTTAGTCATGGATTATTTGATTGTTTTAATTGTTAGTACTTGTGACACATGTTAATTATTAGATAGATCTAAAATTGGGGAAGACCCCAAGTATAATAAAATCAATTTACGTGCTATGTGGTGTATAAGTAATTATGACCTCTACAATTGATTCGTCAATGTATGTACGTCTATCTTCCATTGAAGGAGAGGGTCTTAATTAATTATACGCATATGTAAGCCTAGAATTGATTTAATTAGGGTTTATCTAATTAAGTATGCATGTGGCAAATTGTTTCACCTTTTATTATTTATTAGTTGTTTTTTTGTTTTCTTTTTTAATTACTTATTTTTATTGTTATATGTTTGACAAGATTGTAAGCAATAACAGGGTAATTTTTTGAAAAGAAAATTAATTGGACTAATAATGGTGAAACCTTAAGTGATAAAGTTTAATTCTTGTCAAGTCTTATGTGCCGACTAGTGGTTCGCTTCGCACGGTAATTCGCTCCTAGGCGAGACTAGCAAGATTTATACTTTGTTTACATGTTTTAAGATGAAAGTTATAAACTTTTGTTTGATTGATGTTTTTGTACATATGGTCTTGAAAGTAAGTCTTTTTTAGCTAATTCATAGTGATGGGAACAAGGTTTGGAAAGAGCCTAGAGTCTACCTTTGGTTTCCATACACTTATGAGTTTGTTAAAGACGTCTTACCTACATCACCATTAGATGTACAATATCATCTTAAGGGTGATTTACCTCAATTCCGCTTTAGCGGATAATAATTGTAGGTTCTTCTTTAATTGGTGAACCCAATACCTCAAACAAAAGATTTTAACTTTATCTTGCGAAATTGGTAATTAAAATTGTTTTGAAAAACTTATGTTATGAAGATGAGTGCATGCATCTTTATACATGTTTTGATTTACACATCAAAATTAAATACCCTGCAAATTTAAGTCACATGCCATCTAACTATAAGGAACACTTGGAGTTATTCTTTGGTATGCGTGAGACCTAGGCAAAAGATTAATGAAAAGGTAAATTTCCTAGTGAGCGTGAGACCTCACATGGAAAATTTGCAGTTTCTAAGTTAGACAACTTAATTAAGTTGATGCGTGAGACCTAGAACTTAAGGCATGAGATGGGATGAAACATGCTTACATGGCAAATTGATGAATCAATTTGAAGTAAATATCATAAATCATCTAGGAATTGGAAAATTGTTTGCCAATTATTGTTCGACAGATTACCATCTTTTGTACTTTCATTACTAGCAGATCAACTGACGTAGTGAAATTATGAAAAGTTGGATCCTAGATTTTCAAGAAACTAAGTTGGTTATATGAATATATCCATGGGTATTATGTTTGCTTGAAAATATTTTCATTATCGAAAATACTAATGTTTGAACTTTTTCTGTAGAAATGGCTCAACCCGATAACTCCGTGTATGCTGCTTTCAAGAGTCATCTTGAAAGAGCCAAACTGACTGGGAAAAACTTCAATGATTGGTACAGATCACTCAGAATTGTCTTGAGAGCGACTGGTAAGCTCAATTATTTGAATACTCCTTGCCCTGAGGAGCCTGCTGCGACCGCTACTGATGAGGCCAAAGCAGAAAGGAGAGCTGAGCATGCTAAGTACAATGAAATTGGGTGCTTAATGCTTCAAAGTATGGATCCAATAATGCAAAAGAAGTTTGAGCATTGTATTCCATACGACATGATGAATGAGCTCAAGAAGGCTTATGAAAAGTCTCCTGCAGTTGAATTGTATGAGTCACTTGAAAAATTACACAGCTGCAAACATGGTGATGGTAAACCAGTTGAAGACTATGTGAATGAGATGATAGAATACTTTGATCAACTTCACAGAGTCGGATTTGGTTACCCCGAGAATGTTCAAGTTCACTTAATCAATAGGTGCCTTAACAAGGACTTTGCTGGTTTTGTACAGAACTTCAACATGCACTGCTCGGGGAAGACAATTTCTGAGTTACTCGCATTGCTTGTTGACTTTGAGAAACATTTACCATCCAAGGGCAAGGCACCTACTCCGCAAGTGTTGGCAATTCAAGGAGGTAGGATTCAGAAAAAATTGCATGTGAACAAGGGTAATGGTAAGGCTGATAAAGGCAAGCAGGTTTTGGCCTATCAACCAAATCCTAAGGTGAATCAAAACCAACCCAAGAAGAACAAGGTGAGTCCTCCCAACAAGAAGGAACAGGCTTGTCACCACTGTCATCAAGTAGGGCACTGGAAGCGTAACTGTGCGCTCTACATCAATGACTTGCGACTAAAGAAGCAAAAGAGTGAAGCCGGTAACCCTAGCTCATCAGGTGCGTTCTTTATGATTGAATTATTTTCTCTATCTCATAAATTGAATTCCTGGGTATATGATACGGGATGTGGCATTCATATCTGCAATACTTTGCAGGGGTTTAGAGTGGAGAGAAAGCCGTCCTATTGAGAACAATTCTTGCACGTGGGTAATGGAGCGCCTGCAGGAGTTGAAGCTATAGGAGTATTTAATTTAGTGTTGCCTTCGGGCCTAGTACTATCTTTAAATAATTGTCATTATGCACCGTCAATTGTTAGAGGTGTAATTTCATTTTCATGTTTGTTGAACCTTGGTTATCATCATACTATTTCTAGCAATGGAATTTCAGTTTCTATAAATGGTGCGTTTTATTTTAATGCTGTTGCTGTGAATGGTATTTTTGATTTGGACATGAATGATAATGATAATGCTTTTGTTAAAAATAATTCAATGTATAGCATCAACCATAAGAGAATCAAGAAAGGTCTGGATTCATCTTACCTTTGGCATTGTCGACTTGCTCACATTGGCAAGGCTCGCATGGAAAAGCTGCAACACGATGGGCTTTTAGAAAAGATCAATGATGAATCATTTGATAAATGTGAATCTTGTATTGCTGGGAAGATGACAAAGAAACCCTTTAAAAGTCGTATTGAAAGGGCTTCTGATCTACTTGGTCTAATTCACACAGATGTGTGTGGACCACTTAGACATCTGTCAAGGAGAGGTCCTAGCTACTTCTTAACATTTACGGATGATTATAGCCGTTATGGTTATGTTTATTTACTTAAACATAAACATGAGGTATTTGAAACATTCAAAGTGTTTAAAGCAGAAGTAGAGTTGCAACTTGGAAAGAAGATTAAAGCTCTTCGATCCGATAGAGGTGGTGAATACCTGAGTCAAGAGTTCATAGATTTCTTAGCTGAGAATGGAATTGTCCAGCATCTCACTTCTCCATATACTCCACAACAAAATGGTGTATCTGAGAGAAGAAATCGTACATTGCAAGATAATACATTGCAAGATATGATACAATCTATGTTTAATCTAACAACTCTTCCCTTTTCATTTTGGGATTATGACTTAGAGTCTGCTGCTCGCATTCTTAATATGGTACCCACAAAGAAGGTGGATAAGACACCATATGAGTTATGGACTGGAAAAGCTCCTAACTTGTCTTATCTAAAGGCCTGGGGTTGTGAGGCGTATGTTAAGCGTGACTCAGCAGATAAACTCCAACAAAGATCTGTGAAGTGCATATTCGTAGGATACCCAAAGGAAATGATGGGTTACTACTTTTATTACCCACCTGAGAACAAAGTATTCGTTGCTAGGTATGGAGATTTCTTGGAAAAGGAACTCATATCTCAAGAATGAAGTGGGAGGGTATATGATCTGGAAGACGATCAGGTTGATGCATTACCTTCTGAAAACACTAGACAACTTCCTGAAGAACCAAATAGTCTGGGTCCTCCACCTGAAGTTGAAGTGGTTCCCATTCGCAGGTCCACAAGGCCTGTTAAAGCACCCGATCACCTATGTCTTAACGTAGTGTGTGAGGAAACTATACTAGGGGATCTTGATGAACCTACTAGTTATAGGGTTGCCATGAATGGTCCTGAAAAGGAAAAATGGCAAGTTGCTATGAATGGGGAAATGCAATCCATGCATGATAATAAAGTCTGGATAGAAGTAGACCTTCCTCCTGGTGCCAAGGTAGTTGGGAGTAAATGGCTCTACAAGAAAAAGACTGATATAGATGGCATTGTACCCACCTATAAAGCCCGTTTGGTAGCTCAAGGCTTCACTCAAACGTTTGGTATTGACTACGAGGAGACCTTTTCTCCTGTAGCTGATATTAGGGCTATAAGGATTCTTATAGCTATAGCTGCATACTATGACTATGAGATTTGGCAAATGGATGTCAAAACCGCCTTCTTAAATGGTCGCCTAGATGAGGACATCTATATGGCGCAGCCTGAGGGGTTTGTGAATCCAGAATTTCCAAACCGTGTATGTAAGCTTCAAAGATTCATTTATGGATTGAAGCAAGCATCACGACAATGGAATAAAAGATTTGATGAAGAAATCAAAAGGTTTTGAATTGCTCAAAATCTTGATGAGCCATGTGTATACCACAAAGCTAGTGGGAGTGATGTAATTTTCCTTATTTTATATGTCGATGACATATTGATCATGGGAAAAGACATTCCAAGTTTGCATGTAGTCAAGGCATATCTTGGAAAGTGTTTTTCTATGAAAGATTTAGNAATCTTGATGAGCCATGTGTATACCACAAAGCTAGTGGGAGTGATGTAATTTTCCTTATTTTATATGTCGATGACATATTGATCATGGGAAAAGACATTCCAAGTTTGCATGTAGTCAAGGCATATCTTGGAAAGTGTTTTTCTATGAAAGATTTAGGGGAAGCTGCATTCATTCTTGGAATTAAGATATATAGAGATAGATCTCAGCGATTAATTGGATTAAGCCAAAGTGCTTACATTGATAAAATATTGAAGAGATTCAGTATGCAAAATTCCAAGAAGGGATATTTGGCAATGCAAGAACACCATGGCTTGAGTAGCAAAGTTTGTGCTTCAACACCTGCAGAGGTGCAACGCATGAAGAGAGTCCCTTATACTTCGGCTGTGGGATCTATTATGTATGCGGTGAAAAGCACAAGGCCAGATGTGGCATTGCTCAGAACTTAACCCGTCGATATCAGCAAAATCCAGGTGAAGCTCACTGGACAACTGTTAAGAGTATTCTTAAGTCCCTTAGGGTTACTGATGAGACGAAAAATGTTACGTTTTTAGGGGTCATTTTGAGTCCTAAGTCGTATGTTTTTGGTTTGGATTTCATCCAAAGTCGTTTCTTTTCTCATTTTAGGTACTTTTGAAGGGAAAATCACAAAAGAAGCATTTTCGGGCGTTTTCGG
>LBNU01029862.1:15259-27789 GCA_014162995.1 Artemisia annua
GGGGAAATCCAGATCCAAATGCAGAACTTGATGTTACAGGTTACGGCGATGCTTCATGGAAAGGTGATAAGGATGATACGAAGTCTCAGACGGGTTATGTCTTTGTCATTAATGGAGGAGCCGTGGATTGGAGGAGCAAGAAGCAGAGTACATTAGCGATGTCTGCAATAGAAAGTGAGTACATAGCTGCTTCAGAAGCTGCAATAGAAGCCGTCTGGATTAGGAAATTGGTTTCGGGGCTTGGAGTTATGCCCTCGATTCAACGACCTATAAAAATGTATTGCGACAACTCAGCTGCAATTACATTTGCCAATGAACCTGGACTCATGAGGGGCACCAGACATTTCCCGATCAAATATCACTACGTGCGAGAGCAAGTAGATATTGCAGAGATCGAGTTACTCAAAGTTCACACAGATGATAACTTAGCAGATCAATTGACGAAAGCTCTACCTGGCACTAAGCTTTATAAGCTAGCTGAAGGAATAGGTCATCGTAAGGCTAAAAGTTTCATGACCATTTGTGATTAGTATTTGGATAAAGGATGTAATGTACAATTATTAATTTTAATGAAATAAAGTATAGTTTATGTTTATTTACATTGTCTTAATAATATATCCTGTTTTTGCATGTTTAAATCCATGAATAATTTTATTATTCTAAATTGTCCATTGTCGGTTAATGATATGGGAATATCATTAAACTAAGACAAATCTGAGTATTGGTTAGAATATACTTGAAAGTATATTGATGCGTAGTCATACCAATTTCACCTGATATTCAATGAATTGAATATAGGACATATCCAAACTACATGATTTTACTTATACTTAAGTAAATCATAAATAGTTATCCTCAGACTTGAGATACCAGATAAGAGTCATGGATGTAGTGCATTTTTGTAAAGCAATCTACCGCTAACCGTAACTAGTAGTTATAAGGGTTGTTTTCAGAAGTGTTGCAAAGTCCATGGGTTAGTCTTGTAGTTAAGATATAATTTGTTCCTTCAAATTTGTTTTGAAGTTTAATACTGCTGGGCTACTCGTAGGATTGACAAAATGTTTGTGTGGCCACGCCCAAAGTCTATCTGGAATACGTTCAGATGTTTTGGTAATTTTGTTCAATCATTTGTAAACGACAAACTGAAATTTAATAAAGAATGATTTCTTTATTAATATAGTATAAGAAACAAAAGGATAATAATAACGATGAATCGTTAAAGGTTTTCCAGGAAACCTAGCTCGAGTCGAACTAGGGGCATTGGAGTGTTGCAAGATGCCAACCAATGTCATTTTACTGTTAATAGATAACCAAGTGGGAGCTATTGAAATATGGTTAAATATTAACACGTTAAATGTCTAGTATCGAACCCGAGACCTCGGGATTGCACACAATACAAACGAGAATAAAAGTATAATAATAATTATATTAAATGTTATGTATATAATTATTATTTAAACACTTAACGGACTTAACGGTCGTTAGTTATTAAGGTTAAGGACTAACTATCGTTAAATACAAAAGAAAAGGACTAGGATGAAAATAGGAGCCAAGAAGGGTCTAGAATCCCTCTTAGGACTCCTAGGCCGGTCGACACAAGGGTAGGGAAACCCAACCCACATCCAACTTGTCCTCCAAGTTTCATCTAGTATATATACAAGGCCTAGGGTTATTTGTTTTCCACCTCTTGTGCACTTAACCTAAAGTTTTGTTCTCCCTTTTCTTTTCTTCTCCAAATCGATCGGCCAAACACATTCTCTAGGGTTTTGTATCGATTTTGTTTTTCCAAAACAAAAGTGTTTTAAGATCTTGCAATCTCTTTTATTCGTTAGTAGTTTGTGTGTACAAGAATGAGGTAACAACTCACTGTTAAGATCTAAGTTTATCAACATTTATCAAGTCTCGGTTATTTCAGTATATGTAATAGGTTGCTATTATATTTGTTTACTTATGTTTAAACGTTTAGAGTCCAATATGCGTCCAATGGGCCTAGAAGCCCACGTTTAGAGAAGATAGGGAAGAGAGGAGTGTTGCCCTACTCTTCACCTATAAATAGGACTCATTTTATTTCATATTTCTTGTTGGTTATTTCATTATCTTAAGAAAAATCTTGCACTTTTACCTTTCATATTGATCTAATCAACCAAACTCTATTTCTCATCTTATTTCTATACTTGTGTTTACAATATGGTGACCTAACAAGTGGTATCAATCGCTAGAAGAAGGTGTAGTTATTTGTTTTTGTACCTAACGAACCAAAAAGCTTGTTTTTACTCGTTAATTTTTGCAAAAGCTTGCAACTTTCTTGTTTGTTTCGTGTTTCTATCACATCTTTTGTAGGATACTAAATAAGCTCAAAACACGTATTGATCCTTGTGGTGTGGATCATTTACAAGCAAGAAAGAAAGAAAGAAAAGTAGAGAGAGAAAGTTAGAGAGAGAAAGAAAGTGAAGCCTTGAGAGAAAAACAAAAAAAAGAAAATAGATTATGAGAAGGCTTACCCTCTCCAAGGATGGAGAGGGTATTTATATGTACATGGGTTTTTGCCACTTGGGCGTGCTACTTGGGCTGCGGATCAGGTATACAGTGGGTAAAGACCCGTCCTTCTTCCGCGAACTAATCTACTACTAATCTACGTTTTACTAACTAATATAACTACTACGAGCTAAACAATGCGTAATCATATCTGGGGGTGACAGAATCTTTCTCATACAAAAAACGTATTCCTAACAATCTCCCCCTAAGGGAGGTCACCCCTGAAAATCATTCTTGAATTCTTGCATTGAGATCTTTGTAGATGCTTTTGTAGCTCGTAGTTGTTGATTCTTCATTCATGTACGACTCAAGATGACTTCCTTGATGTATATGATGATCTTTGACTTTGCTCTTCGCTCTTCATCCAAATAATTAGCTTCAAGTCATCTTTGAGTGTATGTGTCTCTTTGTGATGTTGTGATTGTCTTTGTGATGTCATGCTTACACTTTTCTGGATCATGATCTTCTGCATCAGAGTTGTGGAAGCATAGTTGAAGCCCATTTCTTGATCATGATATATTTAGATTTGATTGTTGAAGTGTAAGCATGAAATGATGAATCTGCATCTTTTCAGCAATCGGCATCAATCGTCAACTTCTTTGTCTTTGGTGTGATTACGCCTTTCCAACATGCTCATACATCTTTGTTGAGTAGCTCTTCCTGGTTGAACAGTTCTGACGTCTCCTATTAGATGTTGGTATGAGCATGTGGAACTAGAGTGATGGTGGTGAACATGGTAAGTTTGGTATGTTGAGCTGCATAAAACTTGGTTAGTAATAAACATACTGGCACTTACAAGTTTGGACTTCGAGATCGTCAACAGCATAGTGTGAAGACTTTCTCTAATCCTTACCAAGGCCGTTCCTAATTGGATGCCCCCGAAAGGGCTTTCACTGACATACCGAAGTACACCAATGATTAGGTGAGTCGCTGGAGATCACCCCACGACTGTAGACCTTTTGGAACACCACCGTACACACTAAGCGTAATCCACAAGAGATTACCGAAGTGACCTACTGTCAGGGCTGTTTGATGTTGACCCTGGCAGGAGTTTCCACTCAATCATTGGGAAATACATGAGTATATTCCCTCATAAGTGTTCTTGGCAGATTGCTAAGATCTGCGTAGGACCCAAAATATTACATCTGGTTTCCTTAATGTTGAAAAACCAGTGTAGAAGTATCAAGTGTTCCTATGAGATCTTTTGATGCATCTCTTGGCTCTAGACTCGATAAGTGCACATTTGGTTATCCTATTCGGAGACTAGGGAGGGGTCTCCTGTTTCAATATCAACTAGCTCTAAGAGACAAGTCGATAGATTACACCAGTTCCCCGTGAGAATGAAACAAGCTCTTTTAAGAGAACTTGAGTGGCAGGAAGATTTTAGTGCAGTGCGTCACTGGGTCCATGATGTCTTGTCTTCAATACCGGTGTTACCTTAGTAACAACCAGTAGCATATGAATTGAACCCGGTTTCTGCCCTAAGGTTGAATAATTGGAGGGCTATTTCTTTTCGCCCTTTCTCATTTCATTTCTTTTTAATACTTCAACCCCTTCAGTGCTTACCGAGACTTCATCACTAGAACTTTTTTGGGTTTGTTCCAGTCCTAGCCCAGTCTCAGTCGGCACTCTTCCCTTTCTCACTTTTCTCCTTTTTTTTTAATTATTCCTAAGGACTTCTAATCTATCTATTGGATTGTCCCTGGGAAGATCCCTCCGGTTCTGGTGGATCATGGGAGCATATACCTAACCTTATCATCCTTATAACTCCATGCATTTAAAGTAAAGTGGTTGGTCTTTTGGTATCTTTCCACAATCGCCATATAACCAAGTCATTGAAAATTCTCTCAAAGTGTTTATGATTAAGAAACATATTTGGTTAACACTTTGAGAGTTTTATCATTTTTCAAATGCTCCCCCTCAACATGTGCTTATAGGTTAAGAAAGAAATTTGCACATGTCGGTGTGAGTTGCACTTATTTGAATTGATCTACACTTAATAGACATATACCTTAGAGACACGTTTACGTTGCTTAGTTAAAGGGATCCATGATCAGCTTTTAGGTGATAACTAGGCCTAATAACTAACTTGAAGTTGTTAACATTCCTTAAAAAGGAAGTTAGACCCGTCAAAGTATACATCTAGAAAGAGTTTCTCGAAACGGTACTTTCTACTTAGACCAGTCCTCTTCGAGACACGTTTACATCACTGGTAAACCAGCTTGAAATTATTACCCGGCCAGGACTAGTCTTTTCGATACACGGCTTTTCATGTTTCGTCAATTCATGAGTCAAATTCTGAGTCATAAGCAATTCACGGTTTCTACTTATTATCCGTAAAAACACGCGAAAGACTCTTAGCCACTTGCTCCCCCTCAATATGTGCACATTGATTGAATCAATATTTGAAAGTTTTTAAAACTTTGGCACATATAGGTGAGCTTTCATTTGAGATCATTTATTCATCATTTTTAATCACTTGCTCCCCCTAAATATGTCCTTTGTTTATAATCCAAAATCTTTAAAATTTTAGCACATACGGGAGCGTTCTCTTAAGTCCAAAAACATCACATTTATACACTTGCTCCCCCTTAATATGTGTGTTGATTAAAATCTAAAATCTTTAAAATTTTAAAATTTTTTTCACATACGGGAGCTTTCTCTTAAGTCCAAAGACATCCTTTTAAGTTCCAAAAACATCACATTTAAATCAGTTTTCATATTTAAATCACATTCTCTCCCCCGATCATCAAATTTCAAATCTTTTGAGATTTTGTGATCCTAATTGATTTAAATGATTTTCGAAGAAGCTTTGGAGAGAAATGTGATAAGATTTTAAACGTTTACTGATTTTGAGACACTTTTTTGAATTTCACTGTTGCTGGTGCACAAAGCTTTTAACGAAGCAGAAACTTTGAGCAAATACGCTCCCCCTCAATTAATGACCCGTTTTTAATTTTAACGTTTAATAGCCATTAATGTGAGCGGTAACGTATTTGAGAAAATTTAAGTCCGATAGCCACCTTGTACACCACAAAATCTCTTTTAAAGAATTTTAGAAGAAAGAGATTTTGGAAAAAGAAGACTTCTCTTCTTTTACTAGAAAGGTTGCACTGAAGCGTACAACTTTTCGGTTACTCCGCACACAGTGAAAAACATGGTGACGAGTTTTCGTCAGATTTTGAAAAACGGGTTACTATCTGAAGTAATAGCAAACCATCATTTAAGCGCGGGTTACAGTCTGAAATAACTGCAAGCCATATAGCCATGTTTTGAAAACATTTTGAACTTCTGACGATGCCAGAGGACATGCCTAAGAAACAAACTATTTTTGGTATTTTTGAGTTTTTCTGATTTTTATGGGTTTTTATAGGTTTTATATTTTTGTATTTTTCTTTTCTGGGTTTTATAATATATAAAAGGATATTTGAAGCGAATCCATTACTCCTCATTCACCTCCTGAAGAATTTTGAGTGATACTGGCATGAGACTTTCCAAACCAAGTTGCTGGAGAGTAAATCGAAACCGTTCTCCAAGAAGTGCCTTAGTGAAGAAATCTGCTAGCTGAAACTCTGTCCTTGCAAAGTGAAGTTCCATCACACCACTTGGAAAACTTTTGATGATAACCCTAAGCAGCAACCCTTGCCTTGTATTCAGAACGTTATCATGCTCATCAGATTTCACTTTAAGGATCCATCTAAGAGCAATAATCATTGCACAGTCTGGAGATGGTGCCAATTCCCATACTTAAAGTTGATAGAATTCATGTCTTTCTTCTAGTATCGCATTAGACCAACATTCATCTTATAAGACAATCTTAAAATCTTTAGGCTCGACATTGGATAGTATGGAATTATGAAAGCACCACAAGGCATGTGTGTTCAGATCACATCGTGTGGACACCGGTTGAGAAGGATTCTCATTATAGTGAAGATCATGTGGTGGTGGATAGGAAACTGATGTGCTTGTGTTAATATCTCTTGAAGAAGAAGCCTTAGATGAAGATTCAGGAGTAACTGTGTTTTTTTTAGAACGATGCAACACCAGGTGGAGCAGATGGATTTACTTCAAACAAATCGTCGACTGCAGTGCCTTGATGTACGGAAGGAGATTGAAAGTATGATGATGTTGATGAATGACTTGCTGATGGAGCGTCTTGAACATTTTGGAAGGAGAAACAGGACAAGATGAACCATTTTGGATCGTTTGGAACATGAGCTGCGATGGCTGGTGGTACCGGTGTATCACCAATTGGCGGCTCAAAGTATTCATCAACCATTTGATTAACCAAGATCTCCAAATCCTTATCGGTAGATGGTACATAAGGTACATGCAGGAGTGGGATACTGTACAATAACTGAACTGGTTGGTTCAGAAGACAAAAGTTTAGACGCGGGTCCTACACTGATGTGTGCAGAAGCCATTTGCTCAGACAGCTCATAGAATGTGATGTGAACGAATTCCAAGATTTTTCGGGTTCATATGTCGTAGATTCGGCATCCCTTATGATCTGAAGCATAACCACCAAATATTTCAACAATCGCTTTAGCTTTTAACCTTTCCAGATCTTGGTAGTCATTTTGTAGGGTATGAAGAACTCCTATGAAGATGTTGACAGTATTGGGTTTGTGGGCATGCTTCTTTCGTTAGCGCAGTTGACTAGCCGAACAAATAGAGATGGTGTACACGGTAGTGACACGTTTGCCTTGAAGAAGATCAACACCATCCAATTCTCTTAGAAATTACACAGTCACCGACGATACAGTCTCCATAACCCATAATTGTGTCAACCTGGTAGTTCCCGAATCTAACTATCCTGATAAACTCATTCATGAAATTCTTGAGCCCTAAGCAANCACAACGTCAAATTACATTCAGACTAATCGAAACGACTCAAGTCACAACAATTCACCAAACACTAATAGTTAACAAATCACTAGACTCTCACAGCTGAGTTAATCACTAGGCACCACCAAATCGTCGAATTTTAGCCTCCTCATTATGTAGCTTTGGTAGCTCAGCAAAGTATCATCTCACGCTTGAATAGTTCTTCTCATCTTTCTTCTTTCTGAAGGCTGAAGTAATGCGTTCCAAAAGTATCCAGAAACCACTTCCCCCAAGTAGTTGAAATGATGCAATCAGTCTCATTATATGAAGCTCAAAAACCCGAAGCACACTTGTGCCTCTTTTATCATCAGAAACTGTTTCTTACATCTCTTCCCCCACGTAGTTGGAATAATACACCAAAAGAACGAGTTAGAACACTGATCTTCTCTGCGGTTATGACATTTATCTTCCCGTAATAACCTCAATTAGGAAGAAATATAAAGCTCATTACGTGTACTCGTTGTGCGTTCCGATGTATGTCTCCTTTCACTTTGCTGGTTTTGATACTTCAGAATATACAACTTGAGATTTTGTGAGAAGAACAACATTTGCTTAGATGCATCCTGTGAGAATCAACTGCTACAGAAACACTCTCTGACTATCATTATCAACCCTTATATTCAGTCGGCTATTGCTATGACCATATTGTGTAGTAAACCCGATATTCCCAACTTGAAAATGAGGTAGAATTCCCCGTTCTAGTGACTTAAGCTTGCACCAATGTACGACAAAGAGCGGTGTAGAGACTTCATGCAACATCGAATCCCTAAGTACTCTATACTCTTCAACCAACCAACCATCAAGTATAAGACGTACAACACCTCTTGATTATTGACAACTTCGCGTGAGTTGTGACACTGCATGTGATAGTTATTTTGTGGTAATAGAAAAGAAGAATTACCCAACATAACTAGATAACCAAGTCTTCGTCAATGTAGAGATTAAAAGCTCGAACAAGGATCATCAAGATACTAAGTACACTCACCCGTGAAATCTCACTTCAATCTCAAATAAATAATACCAAATAAACTCTGTGATCACTAGACATTCCATTTCCAAATTCTTAGCCGACATTTTCCTTAATATTCTTGTGGTTGATTTAAGAGTGCACATTAGAAGAAACAACAATCCATGAAGAAGGGGATTCTTCAGAGTCCGGTTTTTGGGAAAGGAATACCAGAAGACGGATTATTATTCATGTGCAGCTTCAATATTGTGATAGTCACCATCAACACCTTGAAGAAACTGGAGATTGGGTTTCGTGAGTATTCTTCGAAATACTTCAAACTAGTGCATCTTGCTCAATGGAGATGGAAGAAGATGAACCAAGAGCCAACAAAGACCTAAGAAGGAGCTTCAGAAACTAGATGTTCAACATTCTTTGAAGCTTGGAAGTATTCATCAAACATAAATCCCAGTCATTCTTAGTAAATGGAGCATTAGGTGTCTGAGGAGAGTCGAATGACCATTCTTCAACCATCAATCATCATGTAGTAAGTGAATAAAAATACACTCAATCATGTAGTTTATTCACACGAAGTTTGCCACTTTTGATTGAATACACACAAAAATCAAAAATTGCATACAACGTGAGTGAATAAGCATACACTCAAAAATTTCATACGAGGTTTGCCATTTTTGATTGAGTAGCAAGTGAATGAAAAATACTATCAATCAAGTATTTCATTCACCCAAGTAGCAAGTGAATGAAAAATACTATCAATCATGTATTTCATTCACCCTTCTCCCCCTCAAAGATTGCAAACGAGGTTGTAATTTTTGATTGACCAAGCGTATAAGAATTCGATCAAAGATAGGTAGATCTACTTGATGAATGAACGAACATGGAGAAAGCATGAAGCATGTTGTTGAAGATGATCAAAACCAAGAAGATTTATCTTCTTCAGAAGATAAGGCGCACTGAATCGTACACCTTTCTTTTCATTGATGAACGGGGCCTGAAGTGTTGTCAGCAGACACCATAATGATGAAATTAAGAACCGAGGCTTGAACTGAATTGTCCAAAAGTCATAGTCTTTGAAGAACGAGGTTTGAACCGTTGTGTTCAAATGTCATTATGATGAAGAACGAGGCCTGAACTGATGCATTCAGACGTCATAATGCACATGCATCAACATCGACATTCCAAAACTCTTGAAGCTGGAGAAATGATAGCTTTAGGCCTCCAGACTTTGAGTTTTCTCATATAGTGAATGATTGATGTTCCTGAAACTGAGTAAGGACTACTTGCACTAACATCATGAACTTTATTGCATATATATTGGTTAGTGACAACAGTATCCAAACCCTTAGGGGTTTCACGATCAACCATGGTATTGCCATTAGTGAGCAACTTTCCGGTAGGTAACCACTTAAGACCGACCCTCTTAAAAATTCTACCAGTTGGCATCCACTTTTGGCAAGATCTAGGATTGCTGAGTGTCTTATGCATAGTGGAAGACTTAACGTTATTCCTAGTCTCTACTGATTTAGCAGTTTGTAACAACCTAGGAGGAGTTTTAGGATCGTTTTGTTTCTTATGCATTGTAGATGACTTACTACAAATCCTAGATTTATCCGGTTGCATCTTAGTAGTGTTCCTCAATAACCTAGGAGGCATCATTTAAGGTTGTGAACCTAAGATACCATCCTTATGAAGTAGTGCCCTTTTTCTAGCTTTTTCTAGATTATAGTTCTTGTGCAAGTCATTTATATCATAAGTGTTTTGAATCTTAATGCTTGGTTTTGACACTATTTTTGAACTAATCCTAGAGGAGCTGAGAGCAGGAGTGGCTACATGTTGAGGTTTAGCAGAACTAGAAGCAATAGTCTTAGGCAAATAATGTGAAGTGACTCGTTTTGTCGAAACTTGTTCCGCATAAACTTGGGAGGCAAACCGTGTTTTTGAAAGTTTTTGTCGTTCAGATCTAAACACAGTCAGTTGCCTAACAACAGATTGGTTTCTATTCGATTGAGAATCTGGTTTCCCCAAGATTGATGGTTTTGCAAACTTAGTGTACACACAATTCCCTGTTGCTTTTCTTAGCTCATTTTTTAATGCTGCAATTGTGAAACCCTTTTCCAGAAGTTGAGCTTTGAATTCATCATTTTTGGCAGTCAAAGAGGTTGTTTGCTCAAGATTCATAGTTTTCATTTCTTTGATTGTCTCATTAAGATTTTTACAATTCATTTTCAAATACTCATTTTCCTTAAGTAGTTTAGCCACATTATGTTCCGATTCAATAACAGCACATTCACGTTTAGCCTTAACTTCATTATACATATCACACAACTCAGTAATACGTTTTTTCAGGTTTTTGATTGTTAAGTTCTTTGTTTCTAGCTGAGCTTACAAATCATTAATCATAAAGAATTCACGGAAATCAGGAAGTTCCGGATTTTTACATGGTTGGTTAATCTGAAGACTTTCTTCCTTTTGTTGCATTGCAATTTCAGGAGAAATACAATGTTTTTCAAGCTGTAAAAATGTTTTTGAAAGTTCATTAAAAACTTCTTTATCAACCATATCATTTGATTTAATAGCATCAGCCATAAACACAGAACTTAACAAACCATCACGTTCAGCATCCTGATCACTTTCTCCCCCTTTATGACTCATATTTGTTGAATTAGACATGGTATTGCTATCAGTCTTTTCCAACAAATTTGTGTCATAATTGAGTTTGATTTGATCAGTATGCTGACGTTCATTAGAGAGCACATTTTGTTGAACGGTTAAGGGTACCTCAGCACATGACATTTGTTCATTAACCGGTCTAAAATCAGCATCCATGCCATGGGTGACTAGAGTCACTAAACTGCTGGTAGTGTCAAGCTTATCAGTTTCTGATCCTTTGCGCATCGTGACAACTGACCCAACTTCTGAAGCTTTACCCAATTCATTAATACCATCACATGATTGCACCAAAGTTGCATTCACTTTGTCGTCATTCAAACGTCTGAGCTGTACTCTTTCCTTAATGAACTTCTGAACATCACCCATGAGTTGAATGAGTGTATCTCTGAACGTGTCAACCTCAATTCCCGTGTGTTTAGCAAAACAGCTTTTAGTCATCTCACTGTAATAGTCATACTCCAGAGTGAATTTTGAATCAAAGAATACTTGGAGTTGTTTGTAAAGTACACTAAGAGCAGCCATGGATCCAGTGTTGGGAGATATTCCTTGGTCAAGTTGTTGTTGCAATTGATCTAAGTTAAGAATCATTGTGTCTGTGTAGATCTGAACATCTTGACAAAAGAGTGTTGCAAATGCACGTTCGTACCCCATTATGAATTCAGTTCCTTTTAAAAGCACCGAGAGGTGTGAATGAAGTTGTCGGAAGCAGTCTATGCAGCTTTTCTCTGCGTTATTGAATAATTTTTGTGGCTGATGAAACTCTTTCTCTTGAGAACTCGAGCATGACGATTCAATCTCAGTATAATCTGACTCGAAAACGGTTGTCTGATCAGAAGCGTTTGTCAGTTGTACTTTGTTGTGAATCTTAAGTTCATCGTACATGTCGTACAACTTGAGTATCTCCGAGATGACAGAATCTGAATTGGTAGACATGATTGTGAACGTGCACGGGATTTTATAATTCTATGATTTAAACCGAGAAATAGTTTCTTTCGCGGAATTTTACAAAATCAAGAAGAAACCGAGAAATGATGCTGAGTACTTTAGTGATCGAGTGTGAGATGATAAACTTTGCAAGGTAGAGTAAGTTATCTAAGTCAAGTCACAACGAGTCAAATCACACCAAGTCGAATCTCAATTAGTCAAATTGCAAGAATCAACTTGCAACGTCAGATTGTAATTGGACAAGTTGTAACAAATCAAATCGCAACCAATCTCAAATCACAGAACTATTCAACTTGCAGCGTATTGTCAACTCACAACAACTTGATCACCTATCAGTGAGATATCAACCAGCAGAGTGATTTGCTTTGGTAGATGCAAGTTGTAATGGTAAAATTATGGTCTGAAAACTTAAAACCTCAATAACTTCACTTCGGAGGTGATTTGGGCCTCGAAAAATTCGTTTCATGACTTCGTGGTGAAACCTGATGATATTCAGCCTGTTCCGGTCATTTTGACAGGTATTTCG
>LBNU01029863.1:0-31876 GCA_014162995.1 Artemisia annua
CCGAGAGAGAAATGAAGATGGATTCGAAAAGGGTGATTAAAATAGGCTTGCATTTGCACTGATATGCTCGAGAAATTGTAGAGAAATGATGTGAAACAACTAATTATACATATTTTGTGTTTTAGTTAAAAATGTAAAAAGATGCTGATGCATCATGTTGAATGGAAGTTAAAGAAGGGATAACAAATTAGTAAATGGTTGATAGTAAATAAATTGTAGGAAGGTTTATTCGAGGTATTAATACGGATACGAAAGATCAGAGCCGATTATGAGCGCAGCTTCTAAGCAAGGTGCAGTGCTGTATACGTTGGAGCCGATCTTTACGGTTATTTTTGTTGTAAATATGAATACGATATGGGAGAAGGTTATGTCGAGCTTAAGAGCTCAAATATTTGGCAGCATATTGATTCATAAGGTAATATTGGTGGTTTATCGTTTATTGGATACATTTACAATTTACCTGCGTTGTATGTGAGGTGTTTTCTGGCTAACACGTCGTGACTCATCTAAAAGCGCAACTTTAAGTGTTTAACGTAGAATTGTATTTGAAAGGTTCTATATCATAGAAAAATGTTTCTTGCCAAGTTTTAATGCTTCTGTCTCATTTCTGCAGGTGGAATTTTTTGACAAATACAAGGTATGTATCCAAACTCATTTTACTCTCTAACTACTCCCGTTATGGGATTTACGATGATAAATATATCTGTCCCTGTGATTTGTTAAATAGTTTGCATCATACAATTTTTTTCCAATGATATGACCTTTGTTAATTTGCCATTGAGACTAGGCCTTGAAAATTGAATATCAGTAAATGGCTGTGTTTTTCTATGTCAATAATGAACAGATATCTTTTTTTTCCTGATAGGTTGGTGAACTCACTGCTTTATTGACAACGGATTTGGGTTCGTTCAAAAACATTGTGAGTGAGAACATTTCAAGGGATCGTGGTTTCAGGGCACTAACCGAGGCAAGCTACTCTACACTAAGTAAAAGTGAGCTTATGCTTATGCTTATTTTTTACCCCTCTTTCTCAGTGAGAAAAGTGGACTTTTTACATACAAAGGAAACAAGTTTTAATGAAAAGTATTTCCTACTTCTATGTGCTTTTGGTAATCTTCCTCATAGATATAATAATTTTTTATATATTTATTCGCAATTGCAAATATTTGGCCGATTTATATTAATTTTGTACACCAGTCATATATGTTATGTACTATATTATAAGTTATAAAATGGTCTTAATAAGATTGTCGTCTAACTTTGTATACCATTTTTCTTCTTTGCAGGTTGTTGGAACAATGTGCTTGCTGTTTGTTCTGGCCCCCCAACTTGCACCAATTCTGGGTGCACTTATGCTAGCTGTTTCCGTTTTAGTTGGTAAGTTATTATTTATCATTTGTTTGCAGGAACTTCTTTAAGAATTGTTTTGGCCTATTTTCTACATGATGGAAATGTGATGAAAGTATACTACTCCCTTAGTTCTTTTGAAATTTTGTTGCTATGTTTTACTGTATATTAATGTCTAAAATATCTATCAATATGAGAAAATAAATAATCCTTGTGGATACAGCGCTAAAGTGTCGATGGTTTGAAATGACTACCAAAATAGAGTTGCAATTCTAATGGAACACCAAATTCTCTCCAAAAATGTTTTTCACGAGTATAAACATTGTTGGTTCTAAATACTTCTGATATCATATAATCACCATGGCACTTCATCTATGTACGGAGGTTTTTAGTTGTGTTTGCCACTGATATATGTCTTTCCAGCTGTATACAAGAGATCAACTGTCAAAGTGTTTAAAGCCTATGGTTTGACCCAAGCTTCCATAGCTGATTGTGTAAATGAAACTTTTTCTGCAATCCGTACAGTAAGTTGTCTAAATTTAATGCCGAAACTCTTGTCTCGTAATACCATTCTGTGAATTAATAAGTAGTTAGAGTGGCACCACAAATCTGATAGTAATAATGTTTCTTTTGCTGTTTGCAGGTAAGATCGTTCAGCGGAGAAAAACGCCAAATGTTGACGTTTGGTAACCAGGTTAGACATACTTGATATGCGTAGTTGTCCAGATCCTCCTATCCTAAAATATTTTCGAACATCTGATTTCTAGATTATTGTTTTGAACAGGTTCTTGCTTATCAAGAAAGCGGCATCAAGCTTGGTGTTTTTAAGTCTATCAATGAATCAATAACTAGAGTTGCAGTGTATGTATCTTTGCTTTCCTTGTATATTCTTGGAGGAAACAAGGTTCAGGCGGTAAGCAGGGTTTCTTGCTTTTATCTTATTATATTAGGGTGAAACACTCAAATATTATGAATTATCTATGAAAAAAACATTTCTTTTTCTTTTCAGGGTGAACTCTCAGTGGGAACCGTTGCTTCATTTATTGGATACACTTTTACTTTAACTTTCGCTGTGAGTAACCTTCTTTCGTTTTGCTCATTTTTCATCTTTTATTGTCAACTGATAATACCATTTTATTAGGTCCAAGGACTTGTTAACACTATAGGGGATCTAAGGGGAGCTTTTGCCGCTACAGAGAGAATTAACTCGATCTTATCTGATTCAGAAATTGATCAAGCATTAGCTTATGGTTTAGAAAAAGACATCAAGCAGGAAATGCGATCCGATAACAGCTTAAAAATGTTTTTCAGCAATGACCCCAATGATAAAAGGCGATCCCAGAACATGAGGTATATGTCGTCGTTAACAACAGCCAACAGTGTCCGTAGTCTTGCAAGTTCCGGTGATATACATCTTGAAGGTATCTTCTCTTCAATGGTCTCGCTTTAGACGATTAACTTGATATTAAAATCCTACATTGATCCTTCCAACTAGGTATCTTAGATATTCTGCTGCATGTAGAGGTGCCAAAATCAGAAAAATAGCTTAAGCAAACGGGCCGCAAGTTGCCCTAAGGGGTTGTTTCCTTACCACTTATTCTCTTTTCCAGATGCAGATGTTGATGGGAGTGTTTATTTTCCACTTTTTGCACAAGTAATGTCTGATTTGAGAGAGTAAAATCTATACCCACCTCCAACCAGAGGCTAAACTAGATACAACTGGACAAAAATACCCACACTTTTTATCCCTTCTATATCCCTATCAGCTTTACAAATCTCCCTTACCTTTTGACGTCCTTCTTCACATCACTGCCATTTGACCTTCTTCTCCTTATCTTCATTACATCTTACCATCTTCAATCCGGCGAATTGATATTATTGTTCTTGTGTTTTGGTTTGATCTTTAGTTTTGACTTATAAGTTTATTTGATATCTTTTTTACGAAGGTTTATCTTTTAACACATCAGATTTTCTCTTTTTTAAAATCGGGTTCTTGTGTTTTAGATTTTATCTTTAATTTCAGGCAAGTATGATTCAAGATTTTATGTGTGTTGGTGTTTGACTCTATAACCTGCTGTATGCAATGATAACCATATCAGTACACATTACATTTTACTAATGGGTATATTGGTAATCCAATCTATTTAAGATGGTTATTAAGTAACGAAAAGAAACAAAGCTATCACTTATTCTAGGGACCCTTTATATGTCAAACCAGATCTCATGTGTAATCAGCACTTAATGTAAATTAAATAGAAACAGCACCTAAGAGTATATCTAATGCATAAAACCTCCTCATTTATATATATATATAAAAAAAAAAAAAGGAAAAAAAAAAGAAAAAAAAGATCGTCATTGACTCATTGAGATAATTGAAATTCTGTATAATATTTTACATACTAAATGAGTAAATGTTTATAAGTATTTGAAAATTCTAGACAATGTGTTCCGGTCGAACCCCTTGTTGCCTGTAGAATATCACATGTTTTGACATGTTACACAACCTGCTCGATGGTCCATTTTGCCACCTCTGCTTAGTCCTGTGCTTTATAGATATTTAATTGTAACTCACTATTCTATCGTTTTTTAGATGTGCACTTCTCTTATCCCTTGAGGCCTGATGTAGAGATCCTTAGTGGTCTCGATTTGACACTAAAATGTGGAACTGTTACGGCTCTAGTGGGTTCAAGTGGTGCTGGAAAGAGTACAATTGTGCAGCTCTTGGCTCGGTTTTATGAGGTGCATATGAATCAAATTATGTTATTTACCATACCTCGGTACAGATTAGTTTCTGTTGATTAATCATCATTTTTTATTTCTATGTTGCAGCCGACAAAAGGTAGGATAACAGTTGCAGGAGAGGATTTAAGAACATTTGACAAGAGTGAATGGGCCCGTGTTGTCTCCATAGTCAATCAAGTATGTCTATGCTCTTGGTTTTTTAATATCCGATATTACAATATATTTTACCGAATATATTTTCCTAATTTTGACAGGAACCTGTTCTTTTCTCGGTCTCTGTGGGAGAAAACATAGCATATGGGCTCCCTGATGAAAATGTTTCACGGGATGATGTCATAGCAGCAGCCAAAGCTGCCAATGCTCATGATTTTATAATATCTCTCCCTGAGGTTTGTCCTATTCAAATATACACAGTCACTTCATACCGTTAGCTTTTTTCTAATGTCTGCATAATGTTGTTAAATGCGAAGGGTTATGATACACTTGTTGGTGAAAGAGGAGGGTTACTAAGTGGAGGTCAAAGGCAGAGAGTTGCTATAGCACGAGCTCTGCTAAAAAATGCTCCTATTTTGATACTCGATGAGGTTACATATTTATACGATGATCTATTTAAGTAGTTATACAGTACACATTATCTGTCTCATGTGTTTGTTTTGATTTCAGGCCACAAGTGCTTTGGATACAGTGAGCGAGCGGTTAGTCCAGGATGCTCTTAACCATTTAATGAAGGGAAGAACAACATTGGTGATTGCACACAGATTAAGCACGGTTCAGAATGCAGATCAAATTGCTTTGTGTTCTGAAGGGAAAATTGCAGAGCTGGGTACTCACTCTGAATTATTGGCTAAAAGGGGACTATACGACTCCCTTGTTGGCACACAAAGGCTTGCATTCGAGTGAGAAACAACAGCTCGATATTGTGTTCACACACATTTTACTTGGTGAGTTGTGAAATATGGTGTGATGTTGGTCAGTTTTAACTGTTTTAGATTGTAGCTAGAGGTGGCAATTTAGTTATGAATGAGCCGGTTTCAGTTGTGTTTAGCCCGCAAGCCGTAATGGGTCAAACCGATGAATTTAGCTAAAGGGAGAATAGGTCAAATGCGCTAAGGTCTCGGACCTTTTCTAATGCATAATTGCATATAACCTCTAAAGCCGTTTGTGATCATAAACATTGAATTAATTATTTTTAAACCTTAAAAATAAGTTTAAGTGTTTGAAGGTTAAGCTACCTCACCTTACCCGTCCGTTTGTGACCTGCGGCCCTGCGCTAAAGCATTGTCACTTTCGATGTGCCTATCTTGCATTCTTGCCACCTTTAGTTGCAGCATATATAACCAATATTTTCACCCGCACACTTACACTTGCCGGAGTTCTTCCTTGAAGCGGTCTCCCTACCTTCGGGTTTATCCTGGGGTAGGGTAGGATCAGTCTACACTCTACACTCTACCTCCCCCATACCCCGCCCAGCATGATTGGGTATGCTGCTGTTGTTGTTATATATAACCAATATTTGCATTACATTTGACTTAGTTTAAATCATGCAGATGCTCATTTTGTCACGGGAATTATTTTAAATTGGCTTGATGAGATGCTGGGTAGAAAAACGCAAAGCTTGAGTTGTGGAGCATTAAATAGAAATGATAACGGTAAGTACTTATTTGTGTGATATTGTACATCAATAGAAGTCATGAAGATAAATGATATTTGTGCCACAAATAAACATACGGAAATTCTTGATTATGAGCTATATGCTGAATTCGGAATGTAAGACTATACGAAAACAATTTGATTTGCATGCAATGTAACATTTCAACATGATAACTACCATTATGCAAAATAACATGCACGCAGTGTAACAACAATCTATAAGAAAACAATTTAAGAATTAGCATCTAATGGTTCTGTAACATTTCAAAATGATAACAGCCTGGGTGTGTTTGTTTTAAAAAAAGTTTTACTAGCCTCTTACCTCTTACTACCATTATGTATTTATGTAAAATAACATGCACGCTGTGTAACAACAATCTATAAGAAAACAATTTAACAATTAGCATCTAATGGTTCTGTAACATTTCAAAATGATAACAGCCTGGGTGTGTTTGTTTTAAAAGAAGTCTTACTAGCCTCGTACCTCTTACCTAGTCAGACGCGGTGCGGTTAGGCATATTGTCTCTTACCCAATAAGAGTGGGCGACTTGTCTTATTGACTCTTAGAATGTGGAATAGTTGTTTTTTTTTTTTTTTTTTTGTTTTTTTTTTTTTTTTATCATAATCATTAACGTATAAATTTATTTAATGCTTATTGACTTTCTTTATGTATAATGAAATGTTTTGTTGTATGTTTATAGAAGTTGCTTATTCATCACAATGTAGAGTGTTAAACGAGCAGCGAGTCACTGCAAGCTCGAGCTCGACTCAACATACTATAACTCGAGCTCGAATCGACTCGACGAGCTCGGTCGAGCTCTATCATTCGAGCTCCGGAGCTCGACTCGTACTGTAAACTCATGAGCTCAACTGCGACTTGAGCTCGTTGTTTCTACATTCGATGCTCGAACGCGTAAATAACTCGATATCAAAGTCGGCTCGACTCGATTGTGAAAAATGAACATCTAATGTAATGTTTTGATTCGTTGTGTTATTGGTGTGTAATAACACAAGTATTCAAAATATCAACAAATAGTGGAGTCAAAGTTATCGTGAGTGACAACTAGACGTAGAGCGAATACAGTTAAACCTTTTAGGAAAAAGATTACCTCGTTTAAACTCGTGCACTGTGATATTAGTGAGACCGGGAAGTGATTTCCCGAGTCGTACCCCAACGAGGTGTGAATGGAAAGCTACGTTAAAGATCGAGATTAAAGACTTGTATGTTTGGTTGCGAAAGATTGTTTGGTATTATGGTATGCTAAATTAACGAAATTGGAAAATTAACGAACGAGGATGAAAATAAATTAACCTAAAGGGCACAAAAGGCAATTGGCAAACTAGGGGAATCCTAAAACACTACGGGAAACAAAGTTAGGTATCGGGAATCCTAAATCACAATCTAAAACAAACACGTAACGTTTATTTAAAAATAAACGTCACGCGCAAGATAAAACGTGAAATTTAAACACGAAAGGTCCTACGAGTCTACAAACAATTTTCTTACGCACTAAAAGACAAAAGAAAATTTTGGAAAAAAGAAAATTAATTTTTTAAGAAAAATCCTAATTATTATGTATTAATTACTTTTTAAACTAAATTAAATCAAAATAAATATTAAAACTAATTAAATAAATCTCAAACTTTTCTGGAAATTAACTTATACTAAAATAGATTTAAGAAAAATAAAAAAGTTGAAAGAAGAAGCTTCAATAAGCTGCTATAAGCTAAACAGCTTATGTAAGCTTATAATGGCACTACTACTATAAGAATTAAAGTTGGAACAATAAACCCTGAGAAGTCCCTAGGGCAGATGGTAGCAGAGTGTGGTGTTGTGTGTTTGTGCAGAAGGTCAGGGGTTCGACCCCCACCTTTTGCAATTTTTTTCAAACATTTTTTTTTTTTTAATTTTCTTTCTTTCTTGGCTTTTAACCACACAAACACAAACACAGACTCTCTAACTGCAAGGATTACTCAAACCAATTCCATTCCAAAATCTCAAAGGATCAAACAGATTCAAGGATCAAAAGGAAGTTCAAATTTTTCTTTGCTTTTGAAATTCTATACTACGAATTAAGCTTAAATAGCATAATAAGCAAATAAAACAACAACAACAACTGAAGCAGCAAAAACAGTAACAATAAACAACAACAGCTACAACTATAACAACAACTAGAGCAAGATTCAATCAAAATCAAAATTCAACAAGTTGGGTTGCTATTGATGTAGCAACAGAACTGGGTGTAAAAGGCCAACAAATGGGGGTAAACTAAGCTATGAAATAAACAAATAAGGGGAAACAAAAAGCACATGCACAAAGATAGCCTAAGAGGGATTCCAAAACACTAAAAGTCAAGTCCTAAGCTCAAGGTTTGAGCAAGCTATGGGGCAATGAAAAATGGGCCAAACTGGGTGATGCTAGGTGCAGGGCACTCAACTACTCAACTGGGTCACTTTAGGGGCAACTTCACCCAAGCAAATGATTTCCCAATCCAAATTTTCTTTTTGATCTTGATAAACAAGCAACCCAAGATTACAAAACAACAATTATTATCTATTTCCACCCAGAATCCAATCCTACAGAGGCTCTTGTTCTTTGTCCCATTTTAACTGATTGGAAAATTTTTGACCTTTTCACTTTTTGCAAACTTGACTAAAGTGAGTTTAAATTGATCCTAACTTACTGAAAATGATGTAATGGATTATACTAAGACTAGATTGAACTAACCTAACAACTTTTATAGCTAAAATGAGGATTATGCTAGCCAAATTCCAACAGTTAAGCCAAAGATTAAGGATTAAGGCCAATTTTGACTTTTGATGGGCAAATGGTCAAAAGAATGATATAACTATGATACTTAAAGCCTAAGGACAGTGAACTAACAAATCTTAACCCCTAGAAACAACAACAACTCAGCACAATAACTTATTCCAAACACCCCTAATTGAGACAGTTTTACAAATTTTTAAAACAAATGAAGAACTTAAGCTATGAAACTGATTACTAAGCATATACTAATCAAATTGAAAACAACCAAACAATAAAGAACACCTATCAATAATGAAAACAGATTATGCAAGTTAGATGGCCAAATGGCTTACTTGGCATCCAAAGCTTGTAGCCAACTGAGAACTAGTACCAAATCACAACCTAATGTTCCCCATGGAACTCTAAACCAAACTCCATCTGCATCTGCTTCTGCTTCTTTCTTCAATCTATTGCATATTTTTTCTATCTTTTTGATTTTTTTTTGTATTTTTCTTCTTTCTTTTCTTTTTCTGAGATTTTACTCTATTTTGATATCTAATAACTCTAACAGGCTTTCAAGAACATTCTGAGACAAAATAAATAACACTTGCAGGAAATAATAAGAAATTTGAGATTTTGATTGAAAATACGAATTTGAATTAACTTAAAAGAAACTTCAATTAAACTTGAAGGTTGCAATTACAATTGAAAACTAAAACTAAAGCAGGAAGATTACAAAGAAAAAGATGCCTCTTAGGGCTACAATGAGCTTCTTATTTATACTAGATAAGGNGATGCCTCAATGGCTTACAAAGCTATTCTATTTATACTAACTAAGGTGGTAGGTAGAACTCTTCTCTCTTGTGCTTGCTTCTGAGAAATTAGGGTTGTAAAACACCCTCTTGGACTCTGCGAACAAATCCCAGCTGTTGGATTAAAGCAATTGTGATCCTGGCCTTCAAATGGGTTTTGGCGGGAAAGAATTTGTGGTTGCAATTTGGATTGCCAAGCTGGCAAATGGTTAGGTACAGGTTGTGGGGAGATAGTGGGATTGGGGGAAGTGATTGGGGTGCTTTTGAGGTGGTAGGGGAGGGGTGGAGTGTGCAGGTGGTGGAGTTGGGGTGGTGGTGTTAAACTGGGTAAAAGGGTGAGGGGGAAGAAGAGAGGCATTGACTTTTTGACCTGGGAGGGTTGGGTTTATAAAAAACGGGGTAAAGGGTTTATGATTATTGGGCTGGAAGTTAATGGGCTTGGGGATATGGGGTTATAATAAAAGGTGTATTGGGTTGTGATAATACATAAGGGTCCAATTTAGTTTAGTACTTTAANAGCTGTTGGATTAAAGCAATTGTGATCCTGGCCTTCAAATGGGTTTTGGCGGGAAAGATTTTGTGGTTGCAATTTGGATTGCCAAGCTGGCAAATGG
Organism: Artemisia annua; assembly: GCA_014162995.1. Classification (NCBI taxonomy): domain Eukaryota; kingdom Viridiplantae; phylum Streptophyta; class Magnoliopsida; order Asterales; family Asteraceae; genus Artemisia; species Artemisia annua. The sequence continues at coordinate 9,915 of LBNU01029863.1, forward strand.
TTAGGTACAGGTTGTGGGGAGATAGTGGGATTGGGGGAAGTGATTGGGGTGCTTTTGAGGTGGTAGGGGAGGAGTATAGCAGTGGTGAAGTGGGGTAATGGTGGTGGACTGCTGGGTAAAGGGAGGGAGGTGGAAGAAGAGGGTGAAGTGTTTGACCCGTGTTTGACTTTTGGTTTATATAAATAACGGGGTATGGGTTATAAAGATGTTGGGCTGGGATATGATTGGGCTTAGGCAGGGGTATTGAGATAATGGTTAAAGCTTGTTGGGTTGATTTAAGTTGGGTTGTTTGTTTGTAGCTTGCATTTGCCCAAGGACCAATATTGTGAAATCTTCCAAACCAAGGACTAAAACTGCCATACTTTCAAACTTGCTTCAAGGATCAAATTTGCCAACCATTTATTTCCCGGGGTCCTTTTGATTATATATTTCCAAAATTAAGTATCCGGGGACCATAATTGACAATTGTTGAAACTTGAGGGACCAAAATGCAATTTCTTCAAACCTTACAACCAAGGACCAAGTTTGACAACTTGTGACTTCCCAAGGACAAAAGTTGCATTTTCCCTCCACAATATTCCACCAGGGGCCATTTCTGCCAATTCTGAAAGTTCAGGGACCAAACTTGCCAAATGTGAAACTTCAGGGACTAAACTTGTAACTTTTTGAAAGCTTTTCACCCAAAGATCATTTTTGATAAATTTTGACTTTTAAGAATTTGGTTTGACTTTTCTTTTCAAAATAAATGCTCAGGGACTAATTTTGTCAAGTTTTGAAAGTTGGGGGACTGAAACTGCCAATTATGCAAACTTTGTACAATTTTCATTTATTTTTAATCATTTTGCATTTAAAACATATAAAACACGATCTTTGGGATATTTTCAGTATTTTGATGTATTTCCGAGTGTTTTCACGTGTTTTGGCAGTTAAAATACGATAAAAATGATGAGTATTTACACACTCATCAAGGGGCGACTCCAAACACTATAGCTCGGGTATTAATACGTCTTGACTCAGTTAGACCCAAACACAAATCGATATTTGACATAAACAAGAGATCAAGGACTTAGGCTATTACGAATACGCGACGTCACAAGACCAATAACGAGAACAAAACTGCCTTATACGAGACACAACAATATCTGGTTTCGACAAACTTTATTACCACACAAGGCTTTAACAAAAAGAAGTATTATCATATACAGATTTACATGTGACACTACTTAAACGATTTCGACTCAACATAAACATCAAGATTTCATAACAGTTTCACCATTATTATTTATCCACTAACCTGTTAATAGCAACTTTATCAATGAGTTTAGAGCCGATTTATGTTTTCAACAAAGCTAGCTTATGATTAACCAAAACCCACTTATTAATGTTTATTCACGATTTCACTCCATTAAACCAAGGTCACTACTTAACAAAACTGATTTCACAACATAGCCACAAGTTTGATTCATCAACAAAAACCATTATCACAAATTTGATTTATTCCATTTTTATAAACAACAAACAAACTAATCCCTATACACATGAATAACCAAAGATTCGAATGGAGCCAAAATGGCAAGAAAGATTTTAAAACCTTACAACAATAAGAAGCCGAATAACAAGTAGATCGAATAAAGATTGGAACCCGAATCCGTCCTCAAGCAAGCCCACTTCTTCAACAGGGATGATACTTCTTCAGAACTCGATTAGGAAATTGCTTGTGAGTGTTTGGAGGGTGTGTGGGTTCGCTTGCGGATTCACCGAGTTTATAACGAGGATAAAATGGAGAGTTTGACCGATCCTTTTGGTGGCTAGATTATAGTGCCGGCTATTTTGAGGAAATATAGCTATCTAGTTCAGTCATCAAGGAGGTCTCGTGACCCTGGGGATAATAGGGATAAGCGGCAGCATCAATAACCCTATCTTGGGTCCTTNGAAAATCATTTAAATCAATCGGGATCACAAAATATCAAATGATTTGAAATTTTATGATCGGGGGAGAGAATGTGATTTAAATATAAAAACTGATTTAAAAGTGATGTTTTTGGACTCATAAAGAATATTTCTGGACTTTCGAGAACGCTCCCTTATGTGCTAAAATGTTAAATTTTTTGGATAATCAAAGCACATATTCAGGGGGAGCAAGTGATTAAATGTGATGTTTTTGAACTTATAAAGATGTTTTGGACTCAAAAGATCGCTCCCTTATGTGCTAAAATTTTAAAACATTTTAGAATATGAGCAAAGCACATATTGAGGGGGAGCAAGTGATTTAAAATGATGAATAAATGATCTCTTTTGGAAGCTCACCAGTATTTGCCAAAGTTTAAATTCAATCCATGGGCACATATTGAGGGGGAGCAAGTGGCTTAGAGTCTTTCGCGGGTTTTTACAAGTTCAAGTAAAAACCGTGAATTGCTTATGACTCAGAATTTGACTCATGAATTGACGAAACTTGAATAGTCGTAAATCGAAAAGACTAGTCCTGGCCGGGTAATAATTTCAAGCTGGTCTAACCAGTGATGTAAACGTGTCTCGAAAAGGACTGGTCTAAGTAGAATGTACCGTTTTGAGAATCTCTTCTTAGATATATACTTTGGCGGGTCTAACTTCCTTTTTGAGGAATGTTAACAACATCAAGTTAGTTATTAGGACTAGTTATCACCTAAAAGCTGATAATGGATCCCTTTAACTAAGCAACGTAAACGTGTCCCTCAGGTATATGTCTATTAAGAGCCGATCAATTCAAATAAGTGCAACTCACGCCGACATGTGCAAATTTCTTTCTTCCTATAAGCACATGTTAAGGGGGAGCATTTGAAAAATGATAAAACTCTCAAGGTGTTAACAAAAATGTGTTTCTTTATCATAAACACCTTGAGAGAATTTTCAATGATTTGGTTATATGGAGATTGTGGAAAGATACCAAAAGACCGACCACTTTTATTTAATGCATGGTGTTATAAGGATGGTAGGGTTAGGTATATGTTCCCATGATCCACCAGAACCGGAAGGATCTTCACAGGGACAATCCAATAGATAGATTAGAAGTCCTTAGGAATGATTGAAAAAAGGAGAAAAGTGAGAAAAGGAAAAGTGCCGACTGAGACTGAGCTAGGACTGGAACAAACCCAACAAGGTTCTAGTAAATGAAGTCTCAGTAAGCACTGAAGGGGTTGAAGAATTAAAAAGAAATGATTTGATAAAGGGTGAAAAGAAATAGCCCTCCAATTATTCAACCTTAGGGCAGACACCGGGTTCAACTCATATGCTACTGATTGTTGCTAAGGTAACATCGGTATTGAAGATTAAGACGTCATGGACCCAGTGACGCACTGCACTAAACCTTCCAGTCACTCAAGTTCTCTTAAAAGAACTTGTTTCATTCTCATGGGGAACCGGTGTAAACTATCGACTAGTCTCTTAGAGCTATTTGAAATTGAAACAGGAGACCCCTCCCTAGTCTCCGCATAGGATAACCAATGTGCACTTATCGAGTCTATAGCCAAGAGATGCATCAAAAGATCTCATAGGTACAATTGATACTTATACACTGGTGGTTCAACATTAAGGGCACCAGGTGTAATATTTCGAGTCCTACGCAGATCTTAGCAATCTGCCAAGAATACTTATGAGGGAACGTACATAAGTATTTCCCAATGATTGAGTGGAAACTCCTGCCAGGGTCAACATCAAACAGCCCTGACAGCAGGTCACTTCGGTAATCTCTTGTGGGTTACGCTTAGTGTGTTCGGTGGTGTTCCAAAAGGTCTACAGTCGTGGGGTGATCTCCAGCGACTCACCTAATCGTTGGTGTACTTCGGTATGTCAGTGAAAGCCCTTTCGGGGGCATCCGATTGGGAACGGCCTTGGTAAGGATTAGAGAAAGTCTTCACACTATGCTGTTGACGATCTCGAAATCCAAACTTGTAAGTGCCGGTATGTTTATTACTAACCATGTTTTATGCAGCTCAACATACCCAACTTACCATGTTCACCACCATTACTCAAAGTTCCACATGCTCATGCCAACATCTACAAGGAGTCGTTAGAGCTTTTCAAACCATGAAGATCTACTCAACAAAGATGTATGGGCATGTTGGAAAGGCGTAATCACAACAAAGACAAAGAAGTCGACTATCGATGCAGATTGTTGAAAAGATGCAGATTCATCATCTCATGCAGATTGTTGAAAAGATGCAGATTCATCCTTGGAGAGGGTAAGCCTTCTCATAATCTCATTTTCTTTTTTTGGTTTTTTCTCTAAGGCTTCACTTCTTTCTCTCTCTACTTTCTCTCTCTAGAATTTCTTTCTATCTTTCTTACCATTAACGAGCCAACCACAAGTATATTTGTGTTTGTGATGTTAACTAGTATCCTACATATTATCTCCTGCATTTTGGTTAGATAGTGTTGAGGACATCTTGCCAGTAGATCTTTGAAGCGCTCTCAAGCCTGATAGAGAGTCTCATCGGGCTCTTGCTTGTAACTGTTGATGGCCTACATCTTTTTAGCAGTCTTAGCAGGTGGACAATATCTTTTCAGGAATTTACTCTTCAGATCTTCCCATGTTGTGATTGAACTGGCAGGTTCATTCCCTTTAAGTGAAAGTGGGAATATTTGAAGCATAAGTTGGTCAATAGAAACTCCATCTGTACTAAACAGATATGCGATCTCGAGGACTTTATCGATATGTTCATTAGCATCTTTATTATCTGTTCAATTAAAAGTATTTTCTCTGAGCTCCTTGAGAAGCTGACCCTTCAATTAAAATTTTGACTTTTCATCAAACTTTAGTCTAGCAACTCCTGAACTGTAGTCAGTACGGGTTTTGTTCATGTATTCCTCCATGGTAGTGTTTTCCGTCATTGTTTCTGTTTCTGCTTCCTCCTCTTGTTCAGAAAAGTATTCAAGCTCGAATAAACTTGAAACTTCAACGCTTCTTGTGCTGAAAAGCTTTCTTAGTGTATGTGGAGCTCGTTCAGGATCTTCGAAAGGTGTAATTAAGTTCTTAGTTGAACTTCTGGTCATGCACTTCCTGAAATCATCACAAAAGCATCAGTAGGGTATGTTCAAGAAAGTATTGTGTCGGAAAATTAACAACGAAAAAAGGAATACGAAAAATAAAAGTTGCTGATATCTGCAGACGATGCGCCGTATCCTTAAAAAAGGATATGCCGTATCTTATGACGTTAAATTAAATCAGACTTTTATTTTAGAAAATNATTAAGTTCTTAGTTGAACTTCTGGTCATGCACTTCCTGAAATCATCACAAAAGCATCAGTAGGGTATGTTCAAGAAAGTATTGTGTCGGAAAATTAACAACGAAAAAAGGAATACGAAAAATAAAAGTTGCTGATATCTGCAGACGATGCGCCGTATCCTTAAAAAAGGATATGCCGTATCTTATGACGTTAAATTAAATCAGACTTTTATTTTAGAAAATAGATACGCCGCGTATGAATTAGAATGCGCCGTACCTTTCAGTTATCAAAAATCAGTTATATTTATAAAATTAAATGCGCCGTATTAGCAGAAGCTAATGCGCTGTATTTTCGTTACAATTCAAAATACAAGATTTTTGATTTAGTAAATGCGTCGTATCGGTGAAAATTGATGCGTCACTTCTGTTTAATAATTCGAAAACTGTTTTTAATTTAACTATTAAATACGCCGTATCTGTTAAAACAGATGTGTCGCATGGCGTTAGGGTTTTGAAAAAAATTCTTTATTAAAAACAGAATACGCCGTATCTTGGGGAAAGATACGTCATACTCGAGTTATTAAACGCGTTGTATTTTATAAANATGCGCTGTATTTTCGTTACAATTCAAAATACAAGATTTTTGATTTAGTAAATGCGTCGTATCGGTGAAAATTGATGCGTCACTTCTGTTTAATAATTCGAAAACTGTTTTTAATTTAACTATTAAATACGCCGTATCTGTTAAAACAGATGTGTCGCATGGCGTTAGGGTTTTGAAAAAAATTCTTTATTAAAAACAGAATACGCCGTATCTTGGGGAAAGATACGTCATACTCGAGTTATTAAACGCGTTGTATTTTATAAAATTAAAACGCAATACGCCGCATCCGATAAACAGATGTGCCGTATCGTTTGTATCTGCACAGTACAACGTCAGTAAATCTTTAAAGCGCTCCCAAGCCGGATAGAGAGTTTCATCGGGCTCTTGCTTGAAACTGTTGATAGCCTCCATCTTTTTAGCAGTCTTACCAGGTGGACAATATCTTTTCAGGAATTTGCTCTTCAGATCTTCCCATGTTGTGATTGAACTAGCAGGTTCATTCTTTAGCCACTTATTAGCAGCCCCTTTAAGCGAATTTGGGAATATTCGAAGCATAAGATAGTCATCAGAAACTCCTTCTGTAGTAAACAAATCTGCGATCTCGAGGACTTTATCTACATGTTCATTAGCATCTTCATTATCTGTCCGACTGAAAGCATTTTCTCTTAGCTCCTTGAGAAACTGACCCTTCAGTTCAAACTTTGACTTGTCAACAAACTTTGGTCTAGCAGCTCCTGAACTGTAGTCTGTACGGGTTTTGTTCATGTATTCCTCCATGGTAGTGTTTTCCGTCATTGTTTCTGTTTCTTCTTCCTCCTCTTGTTCAGAAAAATAATCAGCTCGAATGAACTTGAAACTTCAAAGCCTCTTGTGCTGAAAAGCCTTCTTAATGAATGTAAAGCTCGTTCAGGATCTTCGAAAGGTGTAATTAAGTTCTTAGTTGAACTTCTGGTCATGCACTTCCTGAAATCATCACAAAAGCATCACTAGGGTATGTTCAAGTAAGTATTATATCAGAGAATTAACAACGAAATCGGAATACGAAAAATAAAAGTTGCTGATATCTGCAGACGATGCGCCGTATCCTTGAAAAAGGATACGCCGTATCTTATTACGTTAAAATTAAATTAGACTTTTATTTTAGAAAATAGATACACTGCTTTTGAATTAGAATGCGCCGTACCGGTCAGATATCAAAAATCGATTATATTTATAAAAATTAAATGCGCCGTATTAGCAGAAGCTAATGCACCGTATTTTTGTTACGTTTCAAAATACAAGATTATTGATTTAGTAAATGCGCCGTATCGATAAAAATCGATGCGTCGCTTCTGTTTAATAATTCGAAAACTCTTTTTAATTTAAATATTAAAGACGCCGTATCTGTAAAAACAGATGCGTTGTATGGCGTTAGGGTTTCAAAAGATTTCTTATTTAAAATAGAATACGCCGTATCTTGGGGAAAGGTGCGTCGTACTCGACTTATTAAACGCATTGTATTTTATAAAATTAAAACACAATACGCCGTATCTGAGAAACAGATGCGCCGTATCGTTTGTATTAGCACAATATAACGACAGCAGTTAATACAAAGAAAGAAAAATAAAGATAAAAATAAAAATAAAATTACAGAAAATAAAACACACAAAAAAAAGTAAATATGCAAATTATACAATGAATGAAATCTATCTAATATACAACAAGTTAGGGGTTAGTGTCTAAAAACCTAAAAAAAAAAGAAAAACCTAATTAAAATACTAATCAATTTAACAGATAATAACAATTCACTCCCCGGCAGCGGCACCAAAAACTTGATGCGCGTGATGTGTCGTTGCGGTTTAGCAGTGTTAATGCCTACTCAAGTTTTACATTTATATTTAGCCGACTTATCAATAACACACACACTTAACGAGCAGTGTACCCGGTCAGTTTGTATATAATGGTAAGCAGAGTGTCGATCACTAAGAGTGGAACGTATTATCTAGTTATCCTAATCAGTATTTTAATAATCTAAGTTAGTTTTACAGCCTAATCTAACGAAAGGGGATTCAGCCTGAGAGACTGGCACAGTTTGGTTATTTATTAAACAGTAAATTAAACTAATGAGCACGAATCAGCGAATAGCATACACGTACTGTTGGGTTTTAGGATTCTAATTCTGTGAATTTCTCTAAGTGTCAAACTGCTGTTGTACATTGACTCTGCTGCTAGTGAAATGAATCTACTGCTAAGCTGAAAGTGCTGCTAGAAGGATTGCAAGACTCTGCTGCTCAGTGTTATGAATAGAAACGTGTCTTGTAATTATCATAAAGATTGTGTAAATATTATACGTGTTTAGAATATCATTTGATTTTGTAAGAAGTTATTGTAAAACCGTGTAGGGTTCCTTGTCTATAAAAGGAGATCCCTAGGGTTAGAATATGTACGTGTCTGTGTTAAGTCGAATCACTTCAAGGTTGTAAACCTTGGCATTGTTTAGAGTGCTCGTATTAATATATTGAAGTGTTAAGTGTGAAACTATTGTTCTTGTTTTCATCTTAAGTTAAGCAATATATTCCACATATTGTTTAAGTTTCTTACAATTAAAGTTAGCTTCTATATAAGATCTATTGCTCAACTGGGATCAACAAGTGGTATCAGAGCTTGTGATCTAGAAGCTGTGATCAAGAAGAACTCAAGTACTCTCAAAATCTGTTCTTACCTCAACTGAAGTCATGGGTGATGACACACGTATGGTTACTGCCTCTAAGGTGCCAGTGCTCAATTAAGGAGAATATGAGCTTTGGAAGATGCGAATCAGTCAATACATGCGCATGATTGACTACAAGATGTGGAATGTTGTCCTAGAAGGTGACAAATTCCCTATGATTGTTGATGGGAAGGAGATACCCATCAAAGGCAAGGAAGATGAATATTTAAGGAACCTGGAGATCAAGACTCACAGTATTCTCATGATAGGAATACCTAATGAGTATCAGCTGGATTTTGAAGGCTGTGAAACTGCTAAGACTCTTATGGATGATGTTGAGACAAGATTTGGTGGCAATGCTGCTACTAGAAAGTCAAGGAAAAATTCTTAAAGCATTAGTTTGAAAACTTCACTGCTATAAGTGGAGAAAACCTTGATGGTACCTATAACAGGCTTCAAAAGCTTATAAATCAATTGAAGCTTATGGGATACACAGTTCCTGAAGAAGACATCAATCTCAAGTTTCTCAGAAGCCTTGCACCAGAATGGAGCATGCATACTATTGTGTGGAGAAACAAAGCTGATTTTGAAACAATGAGCTTGGATAATCTATACAACAACTTGAAAGTATATGAATCTGAGATGAATGTCTCATCTAGTTCATCTACTTCATCCTCTGCTGCTCAAAATATAGCCTTTGTGTCCTCTAAAACTTCTAACTCTTCAGACACTCACTCTGCTACTTATGGTGTATCTGCTTGCTAGCACTAGCAACTCTACTGCTGGTTCAAACAACAGTGATACTATGAGTGATGCTGCTATTTGTGCTTTCTTGGCTGATCTTACTACAGGTACTCAAGTTCTAAATTAGGATGCTAATCATATTGATCCTGATGCTCTTGAAGAGATTGATTTGAAGTGGCAAATGGCTATGTTAACCTAGAGAGCAAGAAAGTTCTTGAAAAGGACTGGCAAACAGCTCAAGTATAAACCTCAGGGTAACATGGGATTTGACAAATCAATGATGGAGTGCTACAACTGCAACAGAAAGGGGCACTTTTCCAGGGAGTGCAGAGCCCCAAAGAAGAATGTAGAGACTCCCAAGAAGACTGAAGATGAGTCAAAGCCTTCTACTGCTTTGGTGTCTTGTGATGGGTTAGGTGACTATGACTGGAGTGACATGGCTGGAGAAGAACCAAACAAAACTTTCATTGCTGATGTCAAGACTAAAGGGCATAACTTTGCTCTTATGGCCTATCCTTCTTCATCATCTGGTTCTGACTCTGAGGTATCCAATGAGTCTAATTATTCTACTTGTTCTTTTAAATCTTGTGTAGACACTATAGAAGAAGTTAAAACTAGGAATGAAAGTCTTAGGTAAGAAGTTGAATCCCTAAAACTTGATAACTTAGGTTATAAAGTAGGAATTCAAAATGTAGAAAGAAGACTTGAATATCTTAAAGAGATTGAATTTGAATATGTTGATAGAATTAATATACAGGATGGTGAGCTTTTTGTTAAAAATAATGAGATTGAAATGATTAAGAGAAAGTTAACAGAAGCAGAACAGGCTAGAGATGCACCTCTTGTAGATAAAGATAAATATATTGTAAGAGTTGAAAAACAAAAGTTTGCTTCAACTGCCATAGACCATGCTATTCAGTGTCAATTAATGAGAAAAGGTAGTGGCATAGGATACAATGAAGTAGCTCCTCTAATGAAAAATGCTTTTGCACCAACAGGAAAGGAGTTATCATTCATTAATATAACTGAAGACATCAAACCTAGTGAAGAAACCAGTAATATGCCTAATCAAACCATTAGGGTTGATGATAAAAAGTTTTCTGATGAACCAATTGTTGAAGATTGGGTGTCAGATAGTGAGGATGAACAGACTGAGCCAACACAACAAGTTAAACAGGAATAAATTCCTAAAGTTGATGAGTCTAGAGTTAAACAGGTTAAGTTTCTGAAACCTGTGCTAGGTCATAATATGTCTAAGAAAGTTGTTGAGTATAATGAAGTACCTAGACATCATATGAAAAGGTTTAATAACAAGCCTAGGGGTAATCAAAGGAACTTCATCAACCTAGTTTCACATAAATTAGGTACTGAATTTCAATTGAAAAAGAAGGCATGTTATAAGTGTGGTAGTTTTGATCATCTTATTGCAAATTGTAAGGACTACCAAAAACCTGTTTGGAACCAACATACAAGAGTGAATCCTTAAAACTTTTCAAAATGGTCTCACTCTCTCTCCAAAAGAAAAATGGTTCCAAGAGCAGTTTTGTTGAGGTCTGGTATCACTAGATCCATTATAACTACTCAACCAAACAGACCTTTTCATAAAACACAACTGGTCCTATTCCTAGTCCAAAAGTAGAATCTGCTGCTAAGGCAAAATACTCTATTGCTGTTCCTAAAGTCATAACAGATACAGGTGTTGGAAATCATTTTTATGCTGTAAAGGCCTCAGCTTGCTGGAGTTGGAAACCAAAATCAAATGTTTTAACTAAAGCTTCCAACACCAGCAGTGCATCAATGGACCTCACTAAATATGATTATGTTGATGCACAGGGCAGATCCAAGTCAGTGATGGCTTGGGTCAAAAAGAGAAACTGATTTCTCTACTTTTTATGTGCAGGGCAATCTCCAAGATGATCTTAAAGACAAAGGAATTGTTGATAGTGGTTGCTCTAGACATATGACAGGAGACATATCCTAACCTGAGGATTTTGAGCCAATGGAAAATGGTGGATATGTTGCTTTTGGTAATGATGTCAAAGGAGGAAAGATTATAGGTGCTGGTACAATCAAAACAGTAAATTTGGATTTTGAAAGAGTGTTCCTTGTGGATGGACTTAAGTTTAACCTCTTTAGTGTCTCACAGATGTGTGACAAAAGGAATTTTGTTCTTTTTACTGATACTGACTGTCTTATCCTTTCTCCTGACTTTAAGTTACCAGATGACAAATTTGTGCTACTAAGAGTCCCTAGATCTGATAACATATACAGTGATCATATAAAGAACATAGTTACCAAAAGAGCTCTAACTTGTCTTCTTGCAAAGGCCACTATAGAATCCAAATTATGACACAAAAGACTTGGACATTTGAATTTCAAAACCATGAATAAATTGGTCAAAGGCAATCTTGTGAGAGGATTACCTTCAAAAGTTTTTGAAAATCTTGAAACCTGTGTTGCCTGTCAAAAGGGTAAACAACACAGAGTGTCTTTAAAGTCCAAAGTAGTTAATACCATTCCTAAGCCTTTACACTTGCTTCATATGGATTTATTTGGACCTGTTTATGTGAATAGTCTGAATAGGAAGCAATATTGCCTAGTTGTCACTGATGATTTTAACAGGTTTACATGGGTGTGATGCAGGTTTTACTGACCAGGTTTTAATATTTATAAAGTCTCGTTTACCTAAGGCCTACCTTTTAAGCACTAACAGACAGTGTATCCGGTCGTGTGTGGTATAGCTAGTTGGTAAAGTCGAGGTCGTCCCAAGAGCTAAGGTGTGGAAATTATCTAAGTCGTGTCACGTTTAAAAAGGGGGTTTTGTAGATTAATTAATTATACTAAGAAAAGTAAATATGCAAGACAATAAATTAAATAAGAGAATCAATAGAGAGAGGTAGTGTTAACCTAATTACTACTCTTGTTATGATAATGACTAGTTTTCCTATAGGTGCATCCTATCATATCGTTCGGGGATCCAATATTCATTTCGGGTCAGATGGTCAAATTCACCTAGATCTATATTATACCTTGTCCTATCCAAAACTATTGTAAAGCCTTGGGTTCATCGGTACGAAGACATAAGAGTCATTAAGCACCTCTACTAACATGGACAAGACTAACGAATGTGGCATGGTCAGATCTTACACCCCTCTAACTCCGTTAAGTGTCTAGCATTGGTAGGTGGTCCTAGGGTTAATTCGCACGTTTATGGTGATATTGCTATCACCAAGTCACATCCCTAGCGACTTGCTTCCTAGGGTTAATTCCACAAGTATCTAGAGAACAACCAATGCTAATCACTACGGGAACTAGAGTATCCCAAGCCTCGCCATGAAAGTAAACAAACAATAGATAGATGCGTGGAAAACTAAATCAATAACATAACAATTTCATAACTAGGCTAACACTAAGAGGTGTTTAGCCACTCATGTTCATAGTTGCAGCAAAACAATGTTGAATTAATTCAAATCTAAGCTTGAATCGAATACAAAGTAAAAGAATGAAAACACTTATGATCGGTGTGTGATTCCTCCCTTGGAAATGACTTGGATGTGGCTAGAACTTCATTCTCCCTCCTTCCTGAGTTTCTCCCAACGTTGCTGTGGTGAAGAGTGACTGGAAGTGATGTAAAAAACTCGGAATTAGGATAGGTATTTATAGGCCCCGACTATGTTGCGGCGTAGCTTATTTGAGTTGCTGCGTCGTAACCTTTGCAAAATGGTGTTACGTCGTAGCTTGATCAAGTGCTACGGGCGTAATGTCTTGATGATAAGCTTCCTACGGCGTAGTAGATAAGGTGGCTACGCCGTAGCTTCTTCCTTGGCCTCGTTAGTTCTTCACTGCCTCAAATGAGATCCTACGTCGTAGTTGGAGAGTTGCCTACTCCGTAGTGTTCTTTAGTGGACTTCTACGCCGTAGCCAGTTGTTGGGCTACGCCGTAGTCTTCATAAATTCTTCATTACGCCGTAGGTAGTAGAGCTTCTATGCCGTAGTCTTCGTAAAGCGTTGCTACGGCGTAGGTAGATGAACCTCTATGCCGTAGTTAATGCAGAATCCATAATTTCCACATATTTGCTCCAAAGTCCTTCCATTTCCGCGTATGTTCGTTCTTTTACTCATCTTTACCCTGAAACCAAAATAGGAAGAAATAAGAGTATATATTCTTCATATAAGTAGAAAAGATGAGCATTTTAAGGGGGAAATTAACACTTAGATTGTGGGTAAATTTGATGTTATCAAGTATCCCCCCACTTGAACTCTGCTTGCCCTCAAGTAGACCTTATTAGAATGATTTTCAAAAAGATATCCCCCAAGAAACAGGAGAATATGAATTTAAAAACTCCCTATGCTAGAATTTATCAAAGCCGAACACCTCTCAAAATTGGAACAAACACTCACATCTCTCTCCTAATCTAAGTGTTAATTTTGGGGTGATCACTCAACGCACAGTCATAGAATGTATTCTATCATAGGCTTGGGTTACACAAATGTCTACCACTAGAGCTAAGGTCAAAACAATTCTTAAAGGCAATATTGGGTGAACACATATAAGGCTATTTGGGTGTAGCGTTGTTACTAACATACTATGGTAAGGGTGACAAAGGCAATGGTACATAACCGGAATGCCTGGCAAGACACCAATGACTGCTCAAATCCCTCAGCTAAGCATGATTCACAACTAAAGGGTAGGATAAGACATGGGATGCACAATAATGGTGTAAAATGAAAAAGAAAGCAAATAGTCTTAGCCTATAACCGAGTTGCTACCACTTGCCGTTCATCCAAAGTCCAAGTTTCAAAATGTGAGAATTGGATCATGTAACAAGTGTGTGCCATTAGAGGACGTCATGATGGGCACCACACTTGGTCTTCATGTTGGTGATTAAGAACCAACAACTTCATTCTTCAAATATGACCGAAGTGGCCTTTTCGATGCTAAATCTTTCAAAGCTCTTATTACGGTGCTATACAAGGGTGCACGAAAGTTAACATATCTACATTCGGAAATTTACATTTTTTTAAATAACATATCCCCCCACTTGGGATAAACAATACATGCACAATAGTGGGTTTTCTCATGATCTTCAATGATGAGTCTTCAACGTAGGTGTGATTCTTGAATCTCTTGACTTGGACCTCAAATTAGAACAAGTGGAAACTTTCCAATCATAAACAAAGACTACACGGTAGGCTAAGGTGTATAGGTGTATCGAAACAATAATATGGGTAAGAAACGAAAGGATAGGCTCAAAAGGGTGTATCTAGGGGTATCTTGCACTAAAGGTGAGTGCAACAAAGGGTTTAACACGGGGGTCGAATAGTCGATGTGACTAATCGATAAACACATACATAAACGTTATTTGGGTGATAATCCTAAAATATTGCCTTCTTAAAGAGTTTCTTCCAAATGTATTAAGAAATCTCAATACACTACTCGTGCACGGTTTCAAAATGATGTAAAAGCCAAGTTCTATAGTTTACAAACTACCGGCACACTCATATTTTTGGTGGATTTGGGGTAAAACATGGTGAAACTGAAATAGGCTAAACCTCACCATTGTGTTAAGGGTTAATGTGCTCGGCTAAGGTCCATTCTAGTTAGGTTCGGAAAAACATGTCAAAAGTTTTAAAAGTGGCATAATTTTTCAAAATAAACTAGAAAATTAAGGGCAAAATAAAGTTCAAGTAAATAATTCTACTCCCGTCCCCCCACTTGAGTTGTACAAAGTCCCTTTTGTACATAAAATAAAAAATAAAGAGGAAAAGTAGAATTAGAACGAGAACTCCCCTGAAATTCGCTCTTGAAAATGATAGAAGGATCATGTTGAGAAACGTGCCTTCACTACGCCTAAGGAGCAAACTTCAATTCCCTGGAATCACACAACTACCAAAAGCATAAAATCTAAAAAGAAAAAGAAAAATAAAAAGAAAAACCTAACTCACTTTCGTAGGAATCACGGTTGCATTTAGCTTATGCAACAATCCTTTTAAACCACTTGGTGTCCCAAGTGGACGAGTGAAGTCTCGTGAGGGTTTACACCCACAAAGTTCATTTAAAAACTAATACAAGTTTAAAGAATGTTTTGTAAAATAAAAAACATTTTTAAGGTTCAAAAGGTAGCTATGGCGTAGCTGAAAGGTAGTGCTACGCCGTAGTCGATGATTAAATCCAGAACGAAACCTGGAGGGTGCTACAGCGTAGTCAATGGAGGAGCTACGCCGTAGCAAGGCCCTGGAGAATATTTCTTTGGAGCAAAAGTCCAAAAATTAGTTCCCCATCGCAATGCTTCCTTTAGTGCCTGCAAAATATTAGTACAAAAACAACAAAATAGAGAAAAATAAAAGGAAAAGGATAATTCGGGTTGTCTCCCGAAAGAGCACTTTAGTTTACTATCGAGTCTTTAAGCTAGACTCAGTGTTGCGTCCTTCAAGTAGGTTCATGAAGGACTTGCTCACGCTCGTCCATCTCCTTCATGAGGTTATGCCTTATCCATGCAACATTTGTAGCCGTAGACAATATTCTTTGGTCTCGATTCTTCGTACCTTCGAAAATCTTTCATCAGGCCCTAAATGATATCGAGTTACTTCATAAGTTTCTGCGATGATGGGTGGAGGTTTCTTGTATTGCAATCCCAACAGCTTACACCGCCGTTGCTCATAGGTCTCATTGTCAGGGTCAGTGAACCCCTCAGTTCCTTGTAACTCTAAGTAATCCATAATCCCATCAATGTCATCATCATCGGATGATGTTCCATCTTTGTGTGAGCTTTCTTTACTAGTCTCTTTTCTTTGATGGTTTTGTTCAATATCCAGGGTGGTTTCTTTGTATTTGTGTTCGTAGGCTTTACACTCACATAGACTTGACCGGCTCATACATCCAATCCAAATCTTCTCTTTTGTCACAGCATCAACTTTTCCATACTTAATCTTGATCCAATCATCAAATCCTAAATTGTTGACCCATTCCAAATCATTCCTTTGGTTGTCATTAGTTGAAAACCATAGGTAGTCATCCTCATTTACTCTCATGATGCTACTTCCTCCATTACATTCATCTTCATATGGATCACAAGATGCCCATGTCTTACTTCCATTGATATCTCGGGTATTTACCTACTCGCACCAATGTGTCTTTGTGCTTATACTAGTTTGTGATGAGGTAGGACTCTGATTGCTCCCTTCTTCATGTGGGATATCCTTGGTAGCCTTGTCATTATTGATAAGATTATTCTATATTTTTCGTTTCCCATCTCGTCTGACTTTACCATGGACGATTCGAATCCAATCGTCAAAGATCATGGTGTTATCCCATTCTAACAATCTTCTCATAGCGTCATTCGTAGAACTCCATAAATGTATATCGTTTCCTACTCTATTTGCGTCATGCCCACCATCGCAAAGATCGGCATTCGGGTTACATGATGCCCAATAACCGTACCATTCCTCTTTGTTGACAGGTATTGCCTCGCACCAATGGTATTTTCTAACTTTTTCTTCGCTATTAATTTCATGCTGGGCTAGCATCCCCAAAATATTTTCAGCTTCCTTCCCTATTATAGGAGTAATTCTTCTGCTAGAAGAGCCATGAGCATAAGAATTAGGAATAACACTCTTCATTCCTTTTGACATGTTGGAGGAGTCACAGTCCTTCTTCTCGTAGTTTTTTTCCAGCGCAAAATCGTTAAACGAATTATCCTGATCAGGGGTTAATATTTCATGCGCAGTCAATTCGGGTGAAGATTCCTTCTCTTTAACATTGCCATTATTGATAACATAAACAGTTTCTAATTTATGACACCGCCCTCTTTCATCCATATTAAAAACTATTTTCTTATCATTACAAGTCAGAGAGATTAATTTATTAAAGGCATCAAAAATGGCATGGGCAGTGGCAAGTAAAAGTCGACCTAAGATTATTGGTAAATCGTTATCTTCCTCCATGTCTAGTATGACGAAATCAACATGAAAGGTGAATTCATCAATTTTAACCAATACATTCTCGACTATACATTTAGGGATACTAACTGTTCTATCAGCCATCTCTATGGTCATGCAAACTGGTTTAATTTTACCCAAATTTAAACGTTTGTACATAGAAAATGGAATGATGCTAATACTTGCTCCTAGATCTGCTAAAGCATTACTAATAAACAAGTTATTAATTGAACAAGGGAGAATAAAACTTCCTGGGTCCTTCTCTTTAGGAGGCAACTGATGTTGAATGAGTGCGGAGCATGTGGCATTTAGTCTCACTTCCTCTCCTTCATCTTTATTCAAAGGGAAAAGGTCCATTTCTTCCTCGAAATCCATTTCATTGTCGGATTCCTCACCACCTTGCTTAGCAAGAAATTCAAGCTCTTCATTAGAATACCTGAAAGGAGTGTAAAGAGGTTGGCCATTATTAGAAAATATAGCTTTGCACGCTCCATAATTCTTTGAGCATTCTCCTGCTTGCATGGATAATTGATTATTCAACACTCCTATCTTGTCTTCAAGACCTTTTATAGTATCCTCATGGTTTTTAAGCTTTAGTGTTGTTCCTTCTTGAAATCTTCTAAGCCATGCTTCCCGTTCTGTTTGCTTCTTAGCTGACTCGTCAAAATATCTTTGGATAGATTGCTCAAGATTGGATTGTGGTTGGTCATATCCCGATGTCCTCTTGCGATAACTTTTGATGTTGTAACCTTGGAATGGTCTACTTTCCCCATACTTTACTTCTTCCTTCTTCCCATCGCCCTCGTTCCAAGGGCAATCTTTAGACAAGTGGGGTCCTTCACAAACTTCGCAACCAACTTGAATAGCATGGACATTTTCCTTAAGTTTCATCATGTCACGCCCCAAGCTTTCGAGTTTGTTGGTGATTAAGGTAATTCCATCCGAGTTTCCAGCAATGCTCCTACTACTTCCACCTTCGTGCCACTTCTGAGAGTGGTCCGCCATATCTTCAATAGCTTTTAAAGCTTGAGCAGGAGTCATGCTAGGGATAGGTCCCTGAGAGTCTAGCATTTGGCGGGTTGAGATGTTGATCCCTTTGTAAAAAATGTTGACCATTTGTTGCTTGTTGAGATCATGAGTAGGGCACTTGTACAAAAGATCATTGTACCTATCCCAAGCATGGTACAATGTTTCATCCCCATCATACTTGAAGTTGTGAATGTCTTTAAGTTGTTTTGCCGTCCTTGAAGGAGGGCAATAACTTTGGATGAAATGCTTCTTCAAAAGAGCCCAAGTGTTCACTGTCCCTGCTGGTAGTTTATCGATCCATCTTTTTGCAGCTCCAGTCAATGTCATCGGGAATACTCTGAGCATTATCGCATCATGAGATACTCCCAGAATGTTGAACAAACTGACAATGTAGAGAACATTGTCAATGTGCTCGTGAGCATCTTCCGTCTTGCTTCTTGAAAATGGGTCTTTACGCAGTTCCCTTATGAATTGATTTTTAATTTCGAACTGCACATCATCCCCAATAGCCGGCCTAACCAAACCAGGCCCTTGCTCTTCTCATGTAAGAGCCAAACATTCTTCAAGCATGAGGTTGTCAATGTCAATTTCTGCCATAATACCTGAAACTTGAAAATAACCGTGAGTACTGAAAAAGAAAATAAAATAAAAATTAAAAACTTAAATAAGTCCTAATAGCTCCCTGGCAGTGGCGCCAAAAACTTGATGCAGGTTTTACTGACCAGGTTTTAATATTTATAAAGTCTCGTTTACCTAAGGTCTACCTTTTACGCACTAACGGACAATGTATCCGGTCGTATGTGGTATAGCTAGTTGGTAAAGCAGAGGTCGTCCCAAGAGCTAAGGTGCCGAAATTACCTAAGTCGTGTCACGTTTAAAAAGGGGGTTTTGTAGATTAATGAATTATACTAGGAAAAGTAAATATGCAAGACAATAAAGTAAATGAGAGAATCAGTAGAGAGAGGTAGTGTTAACTGATGTGCGTTTTGCCAACCATGTTTTAAAATTTATAGAAACAAGAATTACCGGTTAACTAGGAACACGTTCGGGCAAGTATACCCTAGTCAATTGTAGTATAGTAGTGGTAAATCAAGGTCGTCCCAAGAGACTTGGTTGCACTCAAGTGTTGTTTGTTTGTTTAAGCAAGTAACAAGTTGGTGGTTATGATTGTCACGGATCAAACCACAATAATAATTAATCTAAACAATAAACGAGACAAGTTCTAATATAACCAAATATGATGAGAATTTCAATGATAAGAAACATGTGGAACTATAGCAACCACACTCTAGATAAACTATTCACCAATGTAAGTGAACAATTCCCAACTAAACATATATTATTCAACCGAACATAAGTCTTTAACAAACATGGTAATCATAAGCATCATGAAATATAAAAGTAACAAAGTTTACCCAAAGTATGAATTACAATAGGCAAAGGTAGTGACAATTCTTCCTTTAGGGTGGAGGCTAGAAATGCACTTGGTGAAGATTCGTCCTTTAGGGTGGAGGCTTGATATTCACCATGGTAAGTTGGCAACAATTCTTCCTTTAAGGTGGAGGCTGGAATCGCGCCTTTGTTTTGGTGCCAAATCTTCCTTTAGGGTGGAGGCTAGAAGTGCACACGGTAACAATTCTTCCTTTAAGGTGGAGGCTGGAATTGTACCTTAATTTTGGTGGAAATTCGTCCTTGAGGGTGGAGGCTCGATTTGCACACCTAGAACCAAGCCAAAGTGGTCTTATTTATAGTAGAAATCAAGCCTTAGCCTCCAAGCAAGTTTCTTGGGCACAAAGTGTCATAAAATGGCAGTAAATGGAGTTATTATGGAGACATGATCGGACTTGGGGCTTAAAGACACTTAAATAAGCATTAAAAATGACTTGGGGAGGTCAGAATCATCCAGCCGAATCGGTTGGGCTCCAACCCGATCGGCTGGAAGATGACCAAAAGCACCAACCGAATCGGTTGGGCTCCAACCGATCGGTTGGATGCATTTTGGCAGAAAATGGTAAACTTGAAAGTTGTAGATCTTTCTCTTAGCTTTCCGTGGCCGCTTGAATCACCTAAATCGGAGTTCGTATGCTCAACTTATGGCCAAAATGGTGAAGGTGTGTCGGGAACAACGAGTCTTCCAATAATTCTTCGTTTGAGCTTCTTTTCTTCATTTCACTTCTCGTTTTCCTTCTTGTACTTTATTCTTGAGTCTTTGGAGTGACAACTTCATGACTTTAATCTTCTCGAATATACTCCAAGAGACTTTCATTTGTCGGGAATTCTTCGTACATGCATAAATCTTCGTTTATTGATCGTTTTTACGTCTTTTTCTGCATTTTCCTTACTTTGAGCTTCCATGAACCTAAAACACGAATTATGCTCAACTAAGTACCATAAGTTCATAAAAGTAACCATAAAATCCACAATAACGCGACTAAAAATATGTTAATTTTTAGCGTTATCATTAACCTAATTACTACTCTTGTTATGATCATGAATAGTTTTCCTATAGGTGCACCCTATCATATCGTTCGGGGATTCAATATTCATTTCGGGTCAGATGGTCAAATTCACCCAGATCTATCTTATACCTTGTCCTATCCAAAGCTATTGTAAAGCCTTGGGTTCATCGGTACGAAGACATAAGAGTCATTAAGCGCCTCTACAAACATGGACAAGACTAACGAATGCGACATGGTCAGATCTTACACCCCTCTAACTCCGTTAAGTGTCTAGCATTGGTAGGTGGTCCTAGGGTTAATTCGCACGTGTATGGTGATATTGCTATCACCAAGTCACATCCCTAGCGACTTGCTTCCTAGGGTTAATTCCACAAGTATCTAGAGAACAACCAACGCTAATCACTACGGGAACTAGAGTATCCCAAGCCTCACCATGAAAGTAAACAAACAATAGATAATAGATGCGTGGAAAACTAAATCAATAACATAATAATTTCATAACTAGGCTAACACCAAGAGGTGTTTAGCCAATCATGTTAAGAGGTGTTTAGCCACTCATGTTCATAGTTGCAGTAAAACAATGTTGAATTAATACAAATCTAAGCATGAATTGAATACAAAGTAAAGGAATGAAAACACGTATGATCGGTGTGTGATTCCTCCCTTGGAAATGACTTGGATGTGGCTAGAACTTCGTTCTCCCTCCTTCCTGAGTTTCTCCCAACGTTTCTGTGGTGAAGAGTGATGGGAAGTGATGTAAAAAACTCGGAATTAGGGCTGGTATTTATAGGCCCCGACTATGTTACCGCGTAGCTTATTTGAGTTGCTACGCTGTAACCTTTGCAAATTGGTGTTACGCCATAGCTTGATCAAGTGCTACGGGCATAATGTCTTGATGATAAGCTTCCTATGGCGTAGTAGATAAGGTGGCTACGCCGTAGCTTCTTCCTTGGCCTCGTTAGTTCTTCACTGCCTCAAATGAGATTCTACGTCGTAGCTTGGAGAGTTGCCTACTCTGTAGTGTTCTTTAGTGGACTTCTACGCCATAGCCAGTTGTTGGGCTACGCCGTAGTCTTCATAAATTCTTCATTACGCCGTAGTTAGTATAGCTTCTATGCTGTAGTCTTCGTAAAGCCTTGCTGCGGTGTAGGTAGATGAACCTCTACGCCGTAGTTAATGCAGAATCCATAATTTCCACATATTTGCTCCAAAGTCCTTCCATTTCCGCGTATGTTCGTTCTTTTACTCATCTTTACCCTGAAACCAAAATAGGAAGAAATAAGAGTATATATTCTTCA
>LBNU01029863.1:32023-46100 GCA_014162995.1 Artemisia annua
TGTGATTCCTCCCTTGGAAATGACTTGGATGTGGCTAGAACTTCGTTCTCCCTCCTTCCTGAGTTTCTCCCAACGTTTCTGTGGTGAAGAGTGATGGGAAGTGATGTAAAAAACTCGGAATTAGGGCTGGTATTTATAGGCCCCGACTATGTTACCGCGTAGCTTATTTGAGTTGCTACGCTGTAACCTTTGCAAATTGGTGTTACGCCATAGCTTGATCAAGTGCTACGGGCATAATGTCTTGATGATAAGCTTCCTATGGCGTAGTAGATAAGGTGGCTACGCCGTAGCTTCTTCCTTGGCCTCGTTAGTTCTTCACTGCCTCAAATGAGATTCTACGTCGTAGCTTGGAGAGTTGCCTACTCTGTAGTGTTCTTTAGTGGACTTCTACGCCATAGCCAGTTGTTGGGCTACGCCGTAGTCTTCATAAATTCTTCATTACGCCGTAGTTAGTATAGCTTCTATGCTGTAGTCTTCGTAAAGCCTTGCTGCGGTGTAGGTAGATGAACCTCTACGCCGTAGTTAATGCAGAATCCATAATTTCCACATATTTGCTCCAAAGTCCTTCCATTTCCGCGTATGTTCGTTCTTTTACTCATCTTTACCCTGAAACCAAAATAAGAAGAAATAAGAGTATATATTCTTCAAATAAGTAGAAAATGAGCATTTTAAGGGGGAAATTAACACTTAGATTGTGGGTAAATTTGATGTTATCAGGGTGTTCTTTCTAGCTTCTAAGGATGAAACCACTGAGATTCTAAAAGAATTCATACCTAGAATAGAAAACCTAATAAATCATAAAGTAAAGATAATCAGATGTGATAATGGAACTGAATTTAAGAATTATGCTATGAATCAGTTCTGTGTGGGTAAGGGTATTTTAAGACAATACATTGTTGCTAGAACTCCTCAACAAAATGGTGTAGCAGAAAGGAGAAATAGAACATTGATTGAGGCTGCTAGGACTATGTTGTCAGATTCTAAATTGCCTATACCTTTTTGGGCTGAAGCAGTGAACACTGCCTGCTTTGTGCAAAATAGGAGTAAGGTAGTTAAGCCTCACAATAAGACCCCTTATGAATTGTTCCATGGTAGAAAGCCAATGATAGCTTTCTTTAGACCATTTGGGTGTCCTATTACCATCTTAAATACCAAAGACCAGTTAGGCAAGTTTGATGAGAAGGCTGATGAGGGTTATTTTGTTGGATACTCAATAAATAGTAGAGCTTTCAGGCTGTTCAACAAAAGAACAAAATTTGTAGAGGAGAATTTGCATATTAAGTTTGATGAGAATAAACCTAATACTGCAAAGAGAGAACCTGAGTGGCTTTTTAATATTGATATGCTAACCAAAACCATGAATTATGAGCCAGTGATTGTAGGTGTAGATACTAACCATGTTGCAGGTACAAAAGAAAGTGTTCCTGCAGCTACAGATGCAAAGAAGTCCACACCTCAAGAAGAGTTTGTTTTGGTTGAAAAATGGAAGCTTGGTCCAACTATCATTCCCACATAGGAGAACATAAGCTCACCAGATGATCATTCTCCCAAGGGAGATGGGGGGAAGGTATGAAATCATCTAGTGATGCACAGATGGTAAATGATGAGCCACTTTTGGATGATGTCACAAAGGAAACTACCTCAAGCAATAGTCTGTCTGATTCTTCAAAGCAGATTGCTTTTGCCCTTAAGTTTCCTACAGTTGACACACATGGTATATCCTTGGTTGATACATCTTCTCAAGTTGATCCAGAGATGCCTGGATTGACTGAAATATATGAAGATACAGATGATGAAGCTCTTGATGGTGAAATTTTTGGTGCTCAAACTGACTTCAACAACATGGAACTCAACATTCCTGTTAGGCCTACAAAGACAACCAGAATTCACAAGCATCATCTAAAAGAACAAATTCTGGGTGATCCATCATCAAATGTTCAAACAAGGAAGAAGACCAAGGAGCTGCTTCTCAAAGGTTTCTTTGCTAGATCTCTACATCAAAGAAATAGTCACAAAGCTCTACAAAATTGTCAATTTGCTTGTTTTCTATCACAAATAGAATCCAAGAATGTGTATAAAGCCTTACATGAACCAAGTTGGGTGGAAGCTATGCAGGAAGAACTTCTCCAATTTAGGATACAAGAAGTTTGGACCTTGGTTGATCTACCTAATGGGAAGAGGGCTATTGAGGGTTTTTAGGTGTAAAAGAGATGAAAGAGGCATTGTGATTAGAAACAAAGCAAGATTAATTGCTCAAGGATACACACAACAAGAAGGCATTGATTATGATGTAGTATATGCACCTATGGCAAGGATTGAGGCTATTAGATTATTTTTGGCATTTGCTTCATATAAAGACTTTGTAGTGTATCAAATGGATGTGAAAGGTGCTTTTCTGTATGGGGAAATCAAGGAGGAGGTTTATGTGTCACAACCACGTGGTTTTGAAGATCGAAATTTTCCTGACAAAGTTTATAGAGTTGAAAAAGCACTATATGGTTCGCATCAAGCTCCCAGGGCATGGTATGAAAAGTTGTCAACCTACTTGTTAGAATGTGGTTACACTAATGGTAGGATTGATAAAACTTTGTTCATTAAGAAGAATAAAGATGACATTTTGCTAGTTCAAGCCTATGTTGATGACATCATCTTTGGTTCTACAAGTAAAGCTATGTGTGAGGAGTTCGAGAAGATTATGAAAGATAAGTTTTCCATGAGCTCTATGGGAGAACTTACCTTCTTTTTGGGGTTACAAGTGAAACAAAAGGAAGATGGAATATTTATCAGTCAAGATAAGTATGTGGCTGATATTTTGAAGAAATTTGGATTCACTGATGCTAAGCCTGCAAAGACAACTATGGAAAAAGACAAACCATTGTTAAAAGATGAAGAAGGAAAAGATGTGGATGTTCATGTGTACAGATCAATGATTGGGTCATTGATGTATCTTACAGCCTCAAGACCAGATATTATGTTCTCTGTCTGTGCTTGTGCAAGATTTCAAGTTACTCCCAAAGAATCACATCTTAATGCAGTAAAGAGAATTTTTAGATACTTAAAGCATCAACCCAAATTGGGGATTTTGTATCCTAAGAATTCACCATTTGAGTTGGAGGCTTTCTCTGACAGTGATTATGCTGGAGCTTGCTTGGATAGAAAATCCACAACAGGGGGTTGTCAATTTCTTGGAAGCAGGTTGGTGTCTTGGCAATGCAAGAAACAAACTGTGGTGGCAAATTCTTCAACTGAAGCTGAGTATGTGGCTACTTCTAATTGCTGTGGTCAAGTACTTTGGATGAAAAATCAATTGCTAGACTATGGGTACAAGTTCATGAACACCAAAATTCATATAGACAATAACAGTACTTTGTGCATAATTAAAAATCCTGTTTTTCACTCTAAAACAAAGCATATTGAGATAAGACATCATTTATTAGAGATTGCTATTAAAAGAAGTTGATTCAAATTGTTAAATTCCATACTGATCAAAATGTTACAGATCTACTTACCAAACACTTTGATGTGGGTAGATTTCAATATTTGACTGCAAGTATTGGAATGATCAATCTTTAGAAAACTTATCTCTGTGTGTTTTTGTAAAGCTTTGTAAATGGATTTGTACTGTTATTGATCTAAAAAGTTTGTTGTTATTGCTAAAAGTGAATATGCTGCTAAGTCTACTCTGCTGCTGTTGGACACTCTGCTGCTGTGTTAGATTTTGCTATTATGGACTTGTATGTTTTGTGGTTTTGGACTAATATTTTGCAGGTTAAAGTTACAATGGATGTGTATGCTGTATGCTCAAGACAATAATTAAACATAACAATAAAAGTTCATTCCATTAATAAAGATGCAGATTACAAAGATAGTTCAAACAAAACACAAAAAGGTCTACATGACAGGATTCTCCTAACAAGACTACTCCATGGGTCCTTTTCCTTTGCCCTTTGGATCATGCTTCTTCTTCAAGTGCATATCCTTTGTCCACACCTTCTTGCAAGCAAGAGCAAGCACAACCTTAAGGGGAGGTTTTCTTGATGACCTGGATGACTCAGGAACTGGAATAGGAGCCATTGATGCCAAAGCTGTTTCAAGAGCCTATGCAAGAGCATTTGGGAGCTTTTTGGCAAGCTCAGAAGTCTCTTCCTCTTGAGGAGCCCTTGATGTTTCCTCACCTCTCCTATTAGTAGGAGATTGGTATCTGGGATGGTATGGAAGGAAAGCAGCATTGATGTCATGCTTGAATTTTCAAGCTTGTTCTTTGGTTCTTCTTCCTCTACGGGGAGGACAATATGGTTGAAGATATGGTGGACATGGCATGGTGTCAATTGGGGAATCAGAATCAGAGAAATTGGATGAGTCTGAAGAATCAGAGGAGAGATCAACGATTTCACGTTTTAGAGTCATATGGAAGAGATTGTTTTGCTAAAAGTGAAAGAAATTGATTTGATATGTGGAAGAGATTAGGGTTTGATTTGTGATAAAATTAGAAGTGATCAGATTCTCCTTTTATAACGGATTAAATTGGGGAAAATAATTAATGTGTAGTTGGTAATTACCATTAATTGGGGATAATAAATGGACGGTTTGACTTTTTGACCGTTTGACCAAGAAATATCAAAGTACAGTCAACTCTGCTGCTAGGCTAACAACTCTGCTGCTAGTTATAATACTCTGCTGCTGGTTCTGCTGCTACTTAGGGTTCTGCTGCTTGGTTTAAAAGTGGAAAGGCGGTTATGCAACTTCCCAAATCAGTTTAAAAACCTAATTCACAATTAGTTTTCACGCGTTCCAAATTAAAGTATAACCACACACAAACACTCCATTATCATCAAAATCAAAATTCCCCAAATTCACAAACCCTAACTTCATGGAGATTACACGCACATGGGCCAGAGACCACAACAATGTCGCGTTTCTTGATGCAACCTTGGTTCCAGATGAGTTCACAGAGATGGTACACTTTCTTAATGCTACTTCTATTAGGTATGCTTTAACTGTGAACCCAACTATACTTCAATCCTACATTAAACAGTTCTGGCTTACTGCCAAAGTCAAAACTAACAATGGGGGAATACAAATTCGTGCCATGGTTGATAATCAAAAGGTCCTTGTGACTGAATCATCTATTAGAGAGATTCTTCTCTTTAATGATGAGGATGCTTATAAGGTTCTTGTTAAAATTGACATTTTTGAAGGTTTAAAGGATCTGGGATATGAGAGAAAAATGAAGGTTTAAAGTTTCAAAAAGGTCTTCTCTGTTCTCAGTACAAATTTTTGGTTCATAATCTATTACATTGTTTGAGTCCTAAAAAATCTGGGTGGAATGAGTTCAGTGCACCCATAGCCTCTGCTATGGTGTGTCTGTGTAATGGAAACCCATTTAATTTTTCAAACTTGATTTTAGAAGGTATGGCCAAATCAATCAGGGAAAAAGGAACATCTTTGCTTTATCCTAGATTTGTTCAATTGTTTGTGGAAAACCATATTTCTAAAGTTAGAACACACAGGGCTACTTATGAGGCAATACCTTTAGTACCCAAAATGTTTACTTTCTTGCTAAAAGATGGAAAAGGTTTTTCAGACAAGTTCACACCACTTTTGCCATATATGGTGGAACTTGTTCAAAACAATCAGGGTGAAGAGTCAGAAAACCCCACTGATTCCCAACACACACCCACTTTTGAAGATTCCAATGAGGTTTCATCTCCACACACTGAAAAGACCCATACACAAAGGACAACCTCAAAGGACACTGAGCAATCTCAGGCCAGTGTCAGGATGAAAGTACAAGATGAGACTGTCTTAGGTGATGGAGAAGACAGATTGGCAAGGGCTACCACTACTGCTACTAGCATAGAAGCAGAGCAAGACAGTGATAACATAAGTAAGACCCAAACCAAGGCAACATCTAGTGAGGAAGATTCTTCTGAATCTGAAACCAGTGATGGAAACCCTAGCCACATGGTAAACAAAGGGGGTTCAGATGATCAAACTAGGTTTGATACTGAGCTTAAGTCCAAAGATTTACCTCTCAGGGAAGGTTACACATCCCGAAGTGATGAGGACAGATCTGTAACTAAGGAATTGATGGATGATTATGTACAAAATGTCAATGTCCATGATTCACCTCTCGGACCAGGTAATACAGGTCGAAGTGATGAGACTAGTATGAAAACTGTTAAAGAATTGATGGCAAAATGTACCACTTTGGAGACTAAATGCACATCTTTGGAGGAACAAGTTCTTGAACTTAAGAAACTTTCATCTGCACAAGCCAAGGAGATCACTAAAATGCAGCAACAGATGAAGGTACTGCTCAATTTAAAACAATCAAGATCTTCAACCTTCAAAAGATTTAAGAAAGTGGGACCTTCCAAGAAAAGTGGATCCTCTACTCAACCCACTGCAATGGAAGAGGATGCTTCCAAACAGGGGAGGAATAATTTGGAGATTTCAGGGGAGGATAAAACTTTGGAAGAACATGCTGGTAATGATGGTTTGGATACTGGTATGGGAACAGGGGATGATATGCAGATAGACAGTGGTGATGGTGATAATGTTGAAAAGTATGTGGTTACTGCTGAGAACTCTGCTGCTCCAGAATCTGCTGCTCCAAGTGTTGTTGACCAGTCTGTGGTTAATGAAAAAGATCAGGGTTCTGTTGCTGAGAACTCTGCTGCTCAAGAGACTGCTGCTATAGAAACAATTGCTGATCCTGCTGCTAGTACAAAAGATGACTCTATTGCTGATCCTGCTACTAGTGTAAAAGGTGACTCTGCAAATGCACAGGGATCTGCAGTTGGTTCTAGTGACAAAGCTGCTGGTGAGGCAATGGTAATGCTTAGTGAGAAAGAATCAGCAGAACAACCATCTCAACAACAACAGCCACCATCTCAATCACAACAACAACCAACTATACAATCTGAAGAACAACAACAACCACCACCTACTCCTACACCTCAACCAAAGACACTCCCAAAGGAATTTCAGAAGCATAAACCACCTACCAAAGGAGTGACTATTAGAGAACCTACCATTCCAAAAAAGAAGTCTATTCCAATTGCTGCTGCATCAGATAAGGGCAAGGGTAAAATGGTTGAACCTGAGGTGACTTCAAGTGATGATGAAGTGTTAACTCATATACCTTATCAGTATTGGCCTAAAGAGAAGCAAATAAAATTCAATGAAGATGCTGCAATCAAGTGGCAAGAAAAGGAATACTTGATTGAGCAACAACTTCAAGAACAAGAAAGACTTCAAGCTGAGAAGATGGAAAAGGATTTGAAGGCTTATGAGGATTGGGAGGATGAAGTGATAAAGGTTGATGTTGATATTGAGCTTGCTAAGCTTGTAAAGATTGAGGAGCAAGAAGTTCCTGGGTTTGATCTTAAAGCTTGGATGAAGGTAGTTACAGCAAGAAAGAAAAAGGAAGTTGCTGCTGCAAGAAAGAAAAGAAAATTTTTCAAAGGGCCAACACCTCTACAGCAAATAAGGACTCAAGAGAGATACCTAAAACATGTTAAAGTTTGGAGACTTGTTGACCTCAAAGGCTATAAAGATTCTGAAATCTTCACTATGTACCAAAGTGCAAGAACAGAATGTGAAAGATTCATTACCATTGGATCTAAAGAAGATGATGCAATGATTGATGAAATGAATAGAAAGATAAGGGGTGAAAAGAAGTCAAGTGAGCCTGAGAAGATCAAAGAGGCTGAGAATGTTGAAAAGCCTAAGATTGCAGAGCAGATAAAGGAAAGCACAGCAGAAATTAAGTCTACTTCTACCTATGAAAGCACGAAAAGTTCAACATTTAAGAAAACTTTTGCTAGGAAGAAGAGGAAGGTTAGTGTTGCTGGCAGTTCAGAAGTAGAAGAAGAGAATGAAAAAAGAAGCTACAGAGGAGATAACAGAAGATGAGAAAGAAAGATTAATGTCTTTCACCACTCTGGCTACAAGAGAAGAACCAGAGATCTCAAATACAGTTCCTTTGGCAGCTAAACATCCAATCATCTCTTATACATTCAAAGTCAGAGATGGCAGTGAAGGGTATTGGGAGTTTAAGAGAACTAATGATATGTATTATGGGTTTATTAGATTCTCTCAAATGCTAAACTTCATGGATAGGGATGATGTGTGTGATGTCTGGAGACTGTACAAAGAAATATTTGGGGATACACAACCAGAAAATGCTCATGAGAATATTATCTATCATAATCTGAAGATAATGTTTGAACCTCATGTTACTGATTGAGAATGGATGGAAATGAGAAACACAAGGGTAAATAGATGGTATTTTATCAGTCTTGTNTGGAGACTGTACAAAGAAATATTTGGGGATACACAACCAGAAAATGCTCATGAGAATATTATCTATCATAATCTGAAGATAATGTTTGAACCTCATGTTACTGATTGAGAATGGATGGAAATGAGAAACACAAGGGTAAATAGATGGTATTTTATCAGTCTTGTGGAGTTCATGAAGTATCAGTTGGAGGTGTTACTGTGTTTCTTTTGGTAGATAAAGATTATCCTGGTTTGAATGCTAATAGGGAGATAATCACTCAGATGGTAAAACCTGTATTATTAATGCTTCAGAAAACTTTCAAGTCAGATGATGTAGCTTGTAAGTTGGTGCAAAAGTATGAGCAGATTCTAAATTCCAAAAGTAAGTGTTTGAAAGCACCCTCCTGGTGTTTGTTTGTGCTTAAAAGAAACTTGATGATTTGGGAGGCAAATATCAAGTTTAGGGAAGGATTGTTGGGTTTTAGGATTCTACTTCTATGAATTTCTCTAAGTGTCAAACTGCTGTTGTACATTGACTCTGCTGCTAGTGAAATGAATCTGCTGCTAAGCTGAAAGTGCTTTAGAAGGATTGCAAGACTCTGCTGCTCAGTGTTATGAATAGAAACGTGTCTTGTAATCATAGTAAAGATTGTGTAAATATTCTATGTGTTTAGAATATCTTTTGATTGTGTAAGAAGTCATTGTAAAACCGTATAGGGTTCCTTGTCTATAAAAGGAGATCCCTAGGGTTAGAATATGTACGTGTCTGTGTTAGGTCGAATCACTTCAAGGTTGTAAACCCTAGCATTGTTCAGAGTTTTCGTATTAATATATTGAAGTGTTAAGTGTGAAAGTATTGTTCTTGTGTTCATCTTAAGTTAAGTAATATATTCTGCATATTGTTTAAGTTTATTACAATTCAAGTCAGCTTCTATATAAGATCTATTGCTCAACTGGGATCAACACGTAAACAGATAGATAATAGAGACTATAAGAAGACCTGTCCTGATAATTAAGCAGCTTGTCACTTGTTTTATTGGTAGTTTTATATGTAGTGTATATTAGTTAAATCTTTCTCGTTGGTTTCATTATATCGGCGAGTAAACCTTTAATGATTACTTATGACTATCCTATCTATCCAAAGACGTCAGATTAGATAGGCGAGGAAGGGGTATGGCAGCCCAAGTAGTGCTCAGCTAGACATAGAGGTTATCAATGCACTAATATAAATTCACCAAAGACATCAAACATATAAACTTTAATTGATGGGAAAGCAATTTAAAGGCGGGTATATGATTTTGCGTACTCACATACTACCGGCCATCTATCCTGATGAATTAAAGCTTACTACTACAATAAAACAAAACTACTTAATGAATTGAATACATGCAGGACCTTCTTACAGCTCTAATATCTTTGTTTGGGGCGTGTCTTGTGTTGCTTGTTCGTCCGAATTCGACTCATTAGGGTTATGGTGCACACAAAAATCGTCAAGGTCTTGGGGTATTTATAGTTTTTGTCTGAGGGTTTGATGCGGCACATGTAATTGGTAGATGCGGCACATTGACTTAACTTCGCGTGGGGTCCAAGCTTATTATATTCTTGAATATTCGTACACCGCCTTTAGATGCGGCGTAACTTGAATCTTTATGCGGTGCATTTCCTTCATTTGTCTTGGATTATTTCTGGTGAAGTCTTGATAGTGATACGCCATATGTCAATTGTATAATGCGGCGTACCTGGAGTAGAACGAGCTTGATCTTCTTCTTTGACCAAAGTTTCATAAGCGGCGCATGGTATAATTTGATGCGGCACATTTTTCAAAGTCAGGCAATAGTCTTCGAATTCATCTAAGTATGATATTGCGGCGTATCTGTTGAGTGAGATACGGGGCATCTTCTGGGTTTCAGTAGACTTTTGACATCTTGCTCATTTTGCTCCATAATTAGTCCAAAATCGCCAAGTTTCACCTTTTACCTGTTTTTACCTGAGAATCATTAAAGTAAACATTAAAGCACCGATTCTCAGACATAAAGTAAAACAAGTTAAATAAATAGGATAAATGATGATAATAAAATGTACTTATTTGAGTTCATCATATAGCAGAATGAATTACCTCAACACTGTTCCTCAACCCGAACTTAGCAAAACCTATCAATAGCAAAGATCTCTAACTATATGGTGTTTCTGCTAACACCCCTAATTTGACAAAGAACCATAAATTAAAAGTAAATTCTAATTTAAAATCAAAAAAACCAAAGCTGATGATAATAAAAAAAATCATGTAACCAACCTCAAACGCGATTTATAACATTCTTCTTTCCAATATTCAGTTCTTTCATCTCCATCTTTGGGTTGATGTGTGTATTTGTTTGTTGAGCCGGTGCCTATAATCACCGCATCACATAATCACAACCATCATTGACATAAACCCGAAAAACATCTCAAAGAGGATTAAAAAAACAAACTATAAATAGATTAAAAGAATGTCATACCATCCGAATTCTTGCTACACCGCCGTCTCCAATTCCACCGTCAGCAAGGTAACTTGCAAAAAATTATGAGAAGAAACAAAATTAACAAAACCCCCAAAATATGACAAAACCCTAAGAAACCCAATAAACCCATAAAATTATTAGACAACTAAATTATCAAAACCCCCAAATTAAGATGACAGCATTACCAAAATACCATAATCCAAATCCTAACAATTGATGTTCCAGATTACAATCAAGAGTTAAAAAAAATGTTTAGGATCACCAAATACATAAAACCCACTACACTAATTAACCTCTAACACACAAAATCACAAACCCCCAATTACGCAAAACCCTAATCCNATATTGTTATTTATAAAGGTTTTAATAAGGTTATTCTATGTGTTTAATTAAGAAAACCTTAAAGGCTATTTATAGATGTATATTAGATATGTTAATATATCTTGGCCTATTACATTATATTAATATGGTGGTGAACTTGAAATTTGATTATTTTTGTGATTACTTGGTGGACTTATGTGGTTTATGTTTGTGTTATTATTAATGTGTAGTTGATGTTGATGATTTAGCCAGTTACATTAGGAAAGGCTATTGGGAAAGGAGTTGTTCAATAGTCATTTAGGTAACTTAAGGGAACTAAAAATGTAAATTGTGAATAGGATATTGACATTGTTTCATACTATAAAATGATGTAGGGGCTAGTTTAATGACATTTGTGTAAAATGTTATTATGTTGACTAATGTGTTTTAATCTATGTTAGCTAATGGTTCAAATATGTGCAAAAATGGATAATATTAAAGGGATTAATATGAAACTTTTGAAACTATAAGTGGGGTAAAGTGTAATAATTTAGACATATTATGGCATTCTTGACTTATGTTTTTTATGTGTTTAATATGTGAAATATTTAATCACTTGTGACTCTTAACTTGTTATATATTGACCACTTTTAACCCCTAAATAAATATTTTATATAAGTGACATATACGAAACCTAATTTTAGTTATACAGAAATAACCGCGTATAATAATGAAATATCCTTAAATAACATGAGGCTATGGAACTTGATTTAAAATGATAAACTAACTTATATTAGAATATGTATTAAATATTAGAATGAAAACTTGCATTTTGGGAAATCTGCTAATTAATGGGAAATCCTGCATTTATGCAAAGTATTCTATTGATGGAAACCCTTTTCTAAAATTGAAATCATTCTAAATATTGGAAATCTTACTATAAAATTGAAATGTCTATACTAAAATGCTTAATACATATCTTAAAGTGGAAAGTTATTACTTAAAGTTATTTATTATATGGAGGTTTAGTATCCAAATTTGAGAATAATTATTTGAAAGAAGAATGGGATACCGGAAGGAAATAACAACACCACCATTTTTAATGCCACGCTACAAAAGTGGGATGCATGCTTTTTACCTTCAAATTTCCCTCCTAATTTAAAATGGTGTTGCAGTAATTGACTCTTACCATTCCTCGATTTTAATTATTCTTTCTTATTTGGATTCCTTTCCCCTATATATATGACTTAATATTATATTATATTTAATATCATATATATCTTATATCATTTATTATATGATATAACTATATAGTATGGTTTTGATTTAATGAATATAGATGTAGAAGGGTGTAGGGATAAGTGCAATGTGGTACTTACCATTTCATTTACATGACAGTGTGTTAATATATACTATATATATTATACCTAAATTTAATCCTAATATTAAAAATTACTTTTTTTGTATGAAATAACTTTTTTGGCTAAATATATTTGTATATTTTTCTTTTTTTTTAAATAAAGTGTGTAATTCGGATTAAACTGAAAATCGAACCAAACAAAACCAAACTAGAATTCAACCGCACCGAACCGAAAACTGAATTTGAATTCGGTTTGGTTTGATTCGTGGTTTGACCCTAAAAAAACTTTTAACCGAACTAAACGAACTGAATTAACCGAATACCTGATAATCGAAACGATAAACACCCCTAGCAGAGATTAATTCCTTGTCATAAATCTAGGATTTGAAATAACACTTGCCCTGAACTAACACATATGGCGAAGTGTATTGAACTAGGGGTGAGAAAAAATCAAAAACCGAAAACGATCGAAAAGAAAACAACCGAACTGAACTAACAATCGAACCGAATTTGTTAAGACTGAACCGAACCAAACTACTAATTCGGTTCTCGGGTTGGTGATGAGACGAAAAATGTTACGTTTTTAGGGGTCGGTTTGAGTCCTAATTCGTATGTTTTTGGTTTGGATTTCACCCAAAGTCGTTTCTTTTCTCATTTTAGGTACTTTTGAAGGGAAAATCACAAAAGAAGCATTTTCGGGTGTTTTCGGAGTGAAAAAGTGCGGAAAACAACAAAAACTCAAAAGACCTTGAAGATTACAGAAGGTGACGCCGTCACACTATACAAGGTGACGCCGTCAGGAACAAGTGAAGTCCATAATTGGAAAAATACTCGTGACGGGCCAGAGAGTTCGTAGTGCAAATTGGTGACGCCGTCAACCAAGGCCGTCAGATCTGGAACCAACAATTATGACCACGTCAAGGAAGGCCGTCTGAAAACCCTAATCGCCGAGCTGACGCCTTCACCTATTGGGTTGACGCCGTCAGCCCGCGTTTTCTATATATATAGAACGATTTTTCTTTACTTTAAGAGGGAGAACTTGGAAAACTAGAGTCGAATTTTGGTGTGAAGAACTTTAGGGTTAAACCCTAATTCGTTTATTAGTGACCTTAGAGGGTATCCTAACCCCTCTAACTTGCATGTTTAATCCAAGATAAGTCTTTATTCATACAATATGTCTATGTATTGTGTTATTTATGCTTGTACTTGTCTTTCTTTTAATATGCTAGGCTAATTTACTTTGTGTTTGCTTAGATCTAATGAAACCTAACTATTGATTATCATGTGATGTGTATGTTGTGATTGTATATTAGATGAATGTTTCATCTACGTTAGACTAGAGAAAACTGGCTAATCTCCTATACGGTAACAAGCTTGAACGTCTTCAGAAACGTGAATCGTATGTGCGTTATAGATTTTAAGGTAGTATTTCATGCATAGGTTGCTATCGGTGAGCTCATGATAGGATGCTTGACGTATCGTCATAGAGTGAGGTAATAATTTATAGAGTTAGGGAATTGAACGCACTCCCTATGACTTGTTAGGAATACACCCGTCATCCAAGCAAACTCAACATACTAATTACATGGTAAAAGATAGTTAGGGAGTAATGAAATCTAAGTAAACACTA
>LBNU01029863.1:47769-58923 GCA_014162995.1 Artemisia annua
TCTTGTAATTACTTTTAAGTTCGCATTAAATGACCTCTAACTTGTTTTTCAATTGGGAATAAAAGCGCATTTGCTTGAGGACAAGCAAATCTCAAGTGTAAGGGTATTTGATGAGACGAAAAATGTTACGTTTTTAGGGGTCGGTTTGAGTCCTAATTCGTATGTTTTAGGTTTGGATTTCACCCAAAGTCGTTTCTTTTCTCATTTTAGGTACTTTTGAAGGGAAAATCAGAAAAAGAAGCATTTTCGGGCGTTTTCGGAGTGAAAAAGTGCGGAAAACAACAAAAACTCAAAAGACCTTGAAGATTACAGAAGGTGACGCCGTCACATAATACAAGGTGACGCCGTCAGGAACAAGTGAAGTCCAGAATTGGAAAAATACTCGTGACGGGCCAGAGAGTTCGTAGTGCAAATTGGTGACGCCGTCAACCAAGGCCGTCAGATCTGGAACCAACAATTATGACCACGTCAAGGAAGGCCGTCTGAAAACCCTAATCGCCGAGCTGACGCCGTCACCTATTGGGTTGACGCCGTCAGCCCGTGTTTTCTATATATATAGAACGATTTTTCTTTACTTTAAGAGGGAAAACTTGGAAAACTAGAGTCGAATTTTGGTGTGAAGAACTTTAGGGTTAAACCCTAGTTCGTGTATTAGTGACCTTAGAGGGTATCCTAACCCCTCTAACTTGCATGTTTAATCCAAGATAAGTCTTTATTCATACAATATGTCTATGTGTTGTGTGATTTATGCTTGTACTTGTCTTTCTTTTAACATGCTAGGCTAATTTACTTTGTGTTTGCTTAGATCTAATGAAACCTAACTATTGATTATCATGTGATGTGTATGTTGTGATTGTATTTGGATGAATGTTTCATCTACGTTAGACTAGAGAAAACTGGCTAATCTCCTATACGGTAACAAGCTTGAACGTCTTTAGAAACGTGAATCGTATGTGCGTTATCGATTTTAAGGTAGTATTTCATGCATAGGTTGCTATCGGTGAGCTCATGATAGGATGCTTGACGTATCGTCATAGAGTGAGGTAGGAACTTATAGAGTTAGGGAATTGAACGCACTCCCTACGACTTGTTAGGAATACACCCGTCATCCACGCAAACTCAACATACTAATTACATGGTAAAAGATAGTTAGGGAGTAATGAAATCTAAGTAAACACTATTCTCCACCACTGATTTTCTCTAAAACAAAAAAATACAAAAATATAAGTAGCTTAGAAGTAGATAACTTGGGTTAGTTGACTAGCAACTAATTCCGCCCTATCCTCCAAAACCAGAGATTTTACTGCTTTCATAAAATATAAAAATACAAAAAGAATCTTCCTCCA
Organism: Artemisia annua; assembly: GCA_014162995.1. Taxonomy (NCBI): domain Eukaryota; kingdom Viridiplantae; phylum Streptophyta; class Magnoliopsida; order Asterales; family Asteraceae; genus Artemisia; species Artemisia annua. The sequence continues at coordinate 49,116 of LBNU01029863.1, forward strand.
CCCTTAGACCTAGATTAGAGTAGCTTTTAGCCTAACGAACACTATTCCCTGTGAGAGAACGATCAATCCCCCGGTACTTGCCACTTCACTAAACTACATCGGTCAGGTACACTGCCTGGTGGGGATTGCAAGCTTCTCGAGATCCCTCGAGAGGTAAAACGTAGTGCGTGTTGCAATCCACGCGCATCAGTTGGATATGGGTTTGGCAGTCTGAACTGAAAACCAAATTCATATAACTATTTATATTTTTTATGTGTTTATATATATACACATATTGTTTTTGTATATTTATATACATGTAAATGTTATTAAAATGTTATGTTAATATAAAAAACATTTTTTATGGGTGAAATAATTTTTTTTGCTAAATATCTATATAATTATTAATTTTTTAAAATAAATAGTGAAATTCGAGTTATTCAGGTCAACGCAAAAACCGAACCGAATTCAAATTTGGTTTTTGGTTCGGTTCGGTTCAGTTGAATTTTATTTTGGTTCGGTTCGATTCGGTTTTCGGGTTGACCCAAAAAAATCTTTTAATCGAACTAACCGAACAACTCGATAACCGAACCGATCAACACCCCTATATTGAACCAAGACAAGGACTTTTTGAGCCGGAGGTTTTTAGGGTCGGCCATAAGCTAGGCCACAGACCGGGCTAGGGCTTTGCCTCATTTTTTGACCTCTGTCACAACCTATGGGTCCATGAGTCTCATAGGTACGGCTAGTCTACGATACACCTAATTCTGCCAAACACCTTAGTACAATCGACAAGATCTATAAATTACAACAATAGCGTGCAAATACCATATATCCTGCTTATTATCTTAAGAGGTTTTTTTATTATAAGTTAACTAATTATCAGGAGACAGTTTAGATGGATACTTTATAAGAATTTAAACAGTTGTTCCCGTTTATTTGGTTACAAATATTAACAAAGGTTAACAAACCAACTTCTATATTTAGCAAAGTATGTTTATAGAGTTTAACAAGATAAACAAGTAAGAAAGATTTACAAAAGTATTTTCAACGTTTAATTTCATATTAGAGATGAATCAAATAATATACTAAGTTTATTTCCTGAATAATAATCTAAGTTGAATGAGAATTTTTTGGTGATCTCCTCACTAACTTAAACATAAACAAAAGTTGATGTTTAAGCAAGAACTATACTGTCACACCTCGCCAAGGCGGAAACGCGAGTGTAACATCATGGATATCATCACAACACCTGGTGTCTAAATAGAGAATTTCTACATGCACATAAGTAAAGCAAAGTACCAACACAAAGTGTCGTAACAATACTCCAAAAGAAAATAACCAAAACAAATCTCCAAAGGTATCCTCAATAAAACATAAAGTACTAGTCGTCAAACATTAAGGTATCACAACCGAAATCCAACAAGTTCATAATCCAAACATAAAGGTAAATCACTCTCAATGCAACTAAAGTCTTGTCTAATCGTTCCCTTCTACCTTAGCCTTAGAAAGCTCACCTGAAAATGATGCTTAAAAACGTCAACATAATGTTGGTGAGAGTCATAGATTTAAGACACAAAATATCACTCAAGGCAACTAGTTCGATGTGATCATAAACATAGCATGAGAGTAAGACTAGTTATTATACAACCTAGCATGCAATCTCCACCAATCAACCAACAATGCATCATAAAGCAACAATAGGGATGGAACATGCCCAGGATCCAAAACATAAATTGGGACGGAACGTGCCCACGATCCAAGTAAACTATAATGGGTAATCAAACCCTCTGATCAGACCACACAGAATAATAATGGGTAAGGCTTCTACCCTTCAATTGGATTGCGCAAATGAACAATGGGAGCATAGCTACCCTCCAATTGAACCACACAGAATATCCACACAATAATATCATAGCATGCATACACATATAATAACACTTACTAGTCCATGCATTTATAAGACCACATAATCACAGTAACTTAAAAAGTATTTCAACACAAGTATCATTCCCATCCCAAGTTTAAAACAAAGTAGAAATATGGGACAATGAAACTCACCTCAGTCTTTGCAGCTTCCAAAATAATAATAACAGATCTAAACAACAAAATAGATCCACGTTACAAGCGATGATGAGGCCAAAAGTGTTACGCTTTTAGGGGGTCATTTAAGCCCTAATCCGTAATTATTTGATTAAATATTGCCTTAAATCGTTCCTTTTGTCATTTTAGGTACTTTGTAGAAGAAATCTGGAAAAGGAAGCATTTTGGACGTTTTTGGAGCATAAAAGTGAAGAAAACGACAAAGTCTCAAATTATGCTGGAAACAGTACCTGACGGCGTCACACCTTACAAGGTGACGGCGTCATGTGTTGACAAAGAGGTGGATAATTTTACACTTAACGGGCCAGAAAGATTTTGTAGCATTTACACGTGATGGCGTCACGTGTTATTTCACCAAGGCCGTCACGTTATAAGTTAAAGAGAGACGCCCTAGAAGACTTTTGAAGGTGACGGTGTCAGGATTCAACCTGATGACGTCAGATAATAAAGAGTGACGACGTCAGAATGAAGGCTTGCACAAGAAGAAACCTTTGTGAAACCGTCACATGTTGATCATGATAATCACAACTTACGCGTAGAGTAGCTGTCACTGTTTTGGCCATAAAATCTTTATACGAACTCGGATTTGGGTGATTCAAAAGGCCACGCGAAGAGGAAGAAAAAGTCTTCGAATTGGTGAAAATGGTGGGCTGACGCTGTCAATTGTTAGGGCTGATGCCGTCAGACCCCTTCGGACAAAAAATTGCCTATAAATACAGCCTCATAATTTCATTATTTGTAAGCCCCAAACCCTAAGTCCGATTCTAGGGTTAGGGTAGGTGTTTTTGCAGCAACTTAGAGGTTCTTAATCACTCCAAAAACATCTTGTATTGGTATGTTGATTCTATCTTAATTATATCTTCCATTATTATTGTTGCTTGTTCTTCTTTGATTATGTTTTGCTAAATCACCTAGTGTTTACCTATGATTGTGTGAAACTTGTGTATAACTAATTAGATCTCATTGATTTCTTGTTGATGTTTGTGTCTATCTCCATCAATTAATGCGTGACAACTTCAATAAATCTAGTTGGTTTAGTTTATAATTCTTGCTTCCTATTGTTTCTTGTTTTGATTGGGTGATGTCGATGTTAGGCTTAAGAAAACTGGCTAAACTCCTATACGGTAACTTGCTTGAACGTCTTAAGAAACATGAATCGGTTGTGTACTACGATTATATGGTTGTATTTAATGCGTAAGTGAATTCTAGTGATCCCATGTTAGGAGCTTTTAGTCGGCTCGACATAGGAGTGAAGTAAGAGCTTATAGAGTTAGGGAAGATCGTACACGGCCCTACGACTGGTATTAAGGAAGGCAACCGGTCAATTAAAACAAGGTGTGACAACTCAATAGGTAGAATTGGATAGCTAGCAAGGAGTAATACATCATAGGTAGACATGCTTCACTTCCCTTGTAGAACCCTAGTTTACTTTCTTGCACATTAGTTTAAGTAGTAGCTTTTGGGTTAGTTGATTAGTAACTAATTCCGCACCTCATTCCAAAACCCGAGATTTTTACTTGCTTTCCATAAAATATAAAAATACAAAAAGAATCATCCCTCACCTCTAGACCTAATAGATAAATTTCAATCCTAACGAACACTATTCTTTGAGTTGAACGATCAATCCCCTGGTACTTGCCACTTCACTATACTACATCGGTCAGGTACACCGCCTGGTGGGGATTGCAAGCTTCTCAAGATCCCTTGAGAGGTAAAACCTACTGCAAGGTTGCAAAACCACACATCAAGTTTTTAGTGCCGCAGCCCGGGGAATAGTTATTGCTTAGGTTGAAATTTATTTTTTTTAGGTCTACTCATTAAATTCCTATCGAGTGAGATTTTTATTTTCTTTTTATTAGCTTTCTCGTAGTCTATCTTCTCTTTGTGTCTTTGTTCATAAAATCCTTTCCATTGACTCTTCCGTTCACCATTATGGAGTACGCGAATCCATCATACCACCGACCACGAAATCCATTCAACCCTAATGACATCTTGATGTTCAAACAATATCGAGATGAACCCATATATGATGCATGGACTCGTTTTAAAAATTTACTCCGGATAGTCCCTCATCATAGTTTAGCATCCCTTACCCAAATCTTTACTATCATGTCGACCAATGTAACCAAAGGCGCATTGAGGATTTTGCCAATGGGGACCTTAGGGAATTAAATGCTGAAGAAGCATGGGATACCATAGAAGATTGTGCCCAATATTATTATAGAGTAGACAACCCAACAAACGTTAGTGCAAGTCAATTGACCACAAATTTCAAGGATCATGAAACAAGTTTGTTTGGGGATGAATACGCTAATGTCGAGATACCGAAGTGGATGTCGTCTAACATCATAGTACAAAACGAACACATAGGTAATATTTATACAAAGGAGGATGAGGTGGATAATTCAAGCCCACAAAGTACCCCACAAGTCCTACCATCATTTGAGGCACCCACACCACCCGTTACTTATCCGGAAGAAGTAGAAGAGACTTTAGGAATCCCAATTGAGGTTGAACCCATGACCCAAGCACCACTTGAGGATATAGGTTTGAATACTTGTAGTGATAACCTTACTCTTAATCCTAGGGAATTTCCTAGTGTTGATGAACCGGGACCTCAATCTTTATACACCTTTCCATCCTTAGATTTACATCTAGGAGACAAAAGAGTAGGGGTGGAAACGAGCCGAGCCGCTCGTGAAAAGCTCGGGATCGGATCGGTAAAAAGCTCGAACGAGCTCGAGCCCGAGCCCGAGCCTAAATTAAAGCTCATTTAATAAACGAGCCCGAGCCCAAGCTTTATATACCAAGCTCGATTAGGCTCGCGAGCCTAAACAAGATCTAGTATGTTTTATGTAGTTATACATATATAATACATATAAACGTATATGTATCTATTTTATAGTGAGAATTGAAAAAAAGAAAAAAAAATTAAATGAAAAAAAATTAAATACGACAGATCCATTTCTTTTCTCCAAACACATAAACTAAAAACATCCTAACTTTACACCTTTTTTGCATCGATAGATCTACATCAAATCCACACAACCCTACCTTTATTTCTCCATTAAAAAATCAAACACCATCCTTATTACTCCACACCAAAACACATCAGTACATCACCATTTCACCTTATATCTTCTTCACGAATCAAATAAGCCGTCACTGTCCCTTCTTCAATCAAAACCACAACCATCTTGACTATTGATTATAAGAACCACAAAGAAAACCGAGCACACAAACAATCAGATCTTGTTACAAGATCTTGGGTTGTGTTTGTTTTTGTGATTATTTGACCAAAAGAAACAAAGGATGCTAACAACATTTTTCTTGTTCTTTCTTTATCGCTTTTGAATGTATGAAAGAAGTTATGATTCTCATAGATCGATGAAGATATCGTATTTACATCTCGAAAGATTTTGTTAAGAACATGAATATCTTTAGATTTTCTTTATATCTTTATTTATTTTTAATTTTATTTTGATGGCTGTGAGATATAAGATGCAATATTGTTGATGTTGTACCGATCTATTATAAGGGCATCATAAACGAGCCGACCCCGAGTCGAGCTCGAGCTTTTTATATCATAACACGAGCCGAGCTCGAAGCGAGCCGAGCTCGAGCTCGAGCTTTCTAAAATATAAACGAGCTGAGCTCGAGCTCTGGCAGGCTCGGGCTCGGCTCGGCTCGTTTCCACCCCTACAAAAGAGGAACCGACCCACCCATCAACCAATATTATCCGGGTAGTTTAGGATAAAGGAAGCCATTCACTCACCCCCTTCACCTCACGTGGCATATTTCCACCTTAAGGGTGTGTATCCCTACTTCCACCCGCACTTAATCCTAAGTGTAGGGAAAACCTCCCCTATTTCCGCTAAATAAGGGTAGAGTCAGGCTCGTGACTCGAACAAAAACAAGCACTTGTTTAATTCGAATGATAATGAAAGGGAAAATAAAGGGTGGCCGCCATTTTCTTTGTTTAGGGTTTCATATTGTTTGGGAAGAGATATATTGGAGTTAATAAATAGGTCGTATACATAGATAAAAAAAACGTTTCTGTCAAAATGTGTAGAGTAAAAGGAAGGGTCATGGTTATTAAGAATGAATGTGATAGTATCTTCACCTCAAGCAGAAAACGTGTGGATTGAAGCAAATAAAAGGAATGGCGTGTGGTTCAAATATGGAAACAATTAAATACCGAATATTGTGGCTTAATTGGGTGTCGTGAAGTTAGGCTAAGAGATAGGTAAAAATTATCTTTTCATTTATTTAGGGATGTATACTCTTTTATTTGTTCTTATCTTTTGGCTTTGGCAAATCTTCAAATGTGATTATGGAAATAGTTTGCATGCGTCATGAGTTTTTGAAAGTGAGGATAGAAAGGGTAATGATTTCAAAGGGTTGTAGCAAGGGATGTAGTCGTGTATATTCATAGGATAAGTTAGGAAAGGATTTAGGGTGTTTACAATTTTTATTATTTAGCTTAGGTTCATTTCATATAAAATGATATAGTTTTAAAATGTTTATTAGTCATTACATAACTTAGGATAGTAATATATATTTATTTCTAAGGTTGTGTACAAGTTTTAATGTTTTTGGACCCTTTTAGGTTATGTAACATGCAACACTTATGTTTTAATCCAAATTTCACATTCTTGAGTTCATATGATGTTCTAGTAGCTCAAACATTATTTACTTGAAGTTACATGTTCATATTTGTAATTGTACCATAACCGTTTTTTATTTAGAACTTGTTTGGTAAACATACACATTTCTTCAAAATTTCAAATTGGAGGGCATTTTAGTAATTTAAATGTTTTATGGAAATGTGGGTTTTACAATGTTAGGCGACATCCACTTAGGTATCTCAACATTAGCGTATTCATCCCCAAATAAACTTGTTTCATGACCCTTGAAATTTTAGGTCAATTGACTTGCACTAACGTTCGTTGGGTTGTCTACTCTTTAGTAATATTGGGCAAAATCTTCTATGGCATCCCATGTTTCTTCAGCATTTAATTCCCTAAGGTCCCCATTGGCAAAATCGTTAATGCACATTTGGTCATATCGGTTGACACGATCATAGAAGATTTGGGTTAGGGATGCTAAATCGAAGCTATGATGAGGGACTATTCGGAGTAAATTTTTAAAACGAGTCCATGCATCATATATGGGTTCATCTTGATATTGGTTGAACATCAAGATGTCATTAGGGGCGAATGGGTTTCGTGGTCGGTAGTATGGTGGATTCGCGTACTCCATAATGATGAACGGAACAGTCAATGGAAAGGTTTCTACGAACAAAGACACAAAGAAAAGATAGACTACGGGAAAGCTAATAAAAAGAAAATAAAAATCTCTCTAGATAAGTATCTAATGAGTAGACCCGATAAAATAAATTTTCAATAAGCAATAACTACTCCCCGGGCTGCGGCGCCAAAAACTTGATGCGTGGTTTTGTGACCTTACAACAGATTACCTCTCAAGGGATCTCAAGAGGCTTACAACCCTACCAGGCAGTGTACCTGACCGATGTAGTATAGTGAAATGGTAAGTACGGGGGATTGATCATTCAACTCAAAGAATAGTGTTCGTTAAGATTGAAATTTACCTACTAGGTCTAGAGATGAGGGATGATTCTTTTTGTATTTTTTATGTTTTATGAAAAGCAAGTAAAATTTCGGGTATTGGAAGAGTGGGCAGAATTAGTTGCTAGTCAACGAAGCCAAGAGCTACTAATTAAACTAACGTGCAAGAAAAGTAAATTAAGGTTCTACAAGAAAAGTGAAGCATGTCTACCTATAATGTATTACTCCTTGCTAGCTATCCAATTCTACCTATTGACTGTAAACCTTGTTTAAATTGACGGGTGTATTCCTTTAAACATTCATGGGGTGGCGTATGTACTTCCCCAATCCTATAAGCTCTTATCTCCTCCTACAACGATGCATTAAGCACCCAATCATAGGGATTGTAAACAGTGGCTTATGCATTAAATACTACCTTAATAACCTAGTACGCATTGGTAACATGTTTCTTAAGACGTTCAAGCACGTTACCATAAAGGAGGTTGGCCAGTTTCTTAAGCCTAACATCGATGAGACATTTAATCAAAACAAGAATCAATAGGATACAAGAATTATAAACTAAACCAACTAGATCTATTGAAGTTGTTACGCCTTAATTGATGGAGATAGACTCACACATCAACAAGCCCTCATTGATGGAGATAGACACAAACATCAACAATAAATCAATAAGATCTAATTAATTATATACAAGTTTCACACAATCATAAGTAGACACAAGGTGAATTAGCAACACATAATTAATGAAGAGCAATTAACAATAATAATGGAAGACATAATTAAGATAGAATCAACACACCATTACAAGATCTTTATGGAGTGATTAAGACCTTCCAAGTTGCTGGAAAAACACCTACCTAAACCCTAGAATCGGACTTAGGGTTTGGGGCTTACAAATAATGAAGTTATAATGTTCTATTTATAGGCAACTTTACTGTCGGCAAAGGGTGACGGTGTCAGCCCTAACAAATGACGGCGTCAGCCCGTCGTTTTCACCAAATCGAAGATTTTTTTGTCCTCTTCGCATGGGCTTTTGAACCACCCAAATCCGAGTTCGTATAAATATTTATGGCCAAAACAGTAACAGCTACTCCGCGCGCAAGTTGTGATTGTCTTGTTTAACTTGTGATGGTTCCACTTTGGTTTCTTCTCGTGCAAGCCTTCTTTCTGACGTCGTCACTCTATATCATTTAACGCCGTCAGGTTGAATCCTGATGCCGACACCTTCAAAAGTCTTCTGGGACGTCTCTTGTTAACTTAAGGCCAGACGGCCTACTTCCAAATACACCTGACGCCATCAGGTGTAACTTCCTCAAAAGTTCTCTGGAGCGTCACGTTAGGAATTTTCCAACTCCATGATCTTCTCGTGACGGCTTCAGCTTTTAAGGCATGACGCCGTCAGGTTGTGTTTCTTGACCATTTCTCATGGCTTTGTTTGTTTATTCGTTCTTGAGCATAAATACGTCCAAAAGGCTCCAAAATGCTTCATATTTCAGAAATCACGTCCCAAGTACCTAAAATGAGAAAAGAAACGATTTAAGTCAATATTTGATCAAATAAATACGATTTAGTGCTTAAATGACCCCCTAAAACGGGTACACTTTTCATCTTATCAAATATCCCTACACTTAGGATTTGCTTATCCTCAAGCAAATGAGCTTTTCCACCAATCAAAATATAAGTTAGGGGTCATTTAACACGAATATAAAAGTAATTACAACAAATGATCTCTCGGGTGTTGAAAATTTATATATCATAATTCGAAATTGAGAAATATCACTCATTACCTGTCATAGAAAATAGATTACCATAGGCTTGGGAAAGGATCACGCCTCCAACACTTTTGGCGTAAGCACCTAGGATAAACTATCAAAGAGGTCTTTACAAAGGGTTATAACGTTAGGTGTAGGGTATGGAAAACATGGTTTTGTTGGATAAAGGATAGTTTCCTGGTGGCAAGTTAATCGTCTTGGTCAATTACATGTACAATCAGGCGTTGCTAAGCCAAGACTCGACTCAACTTAAACTACTACGACTCTCTTTTTGTATTTTTTCTAAGACACTATTTCGACTTAAACAATAAAATAAAAGAAACGGATGGTAGCCCGTATGTTTTTCTCTTTTCTTTTTCTAATTTT
>LBNU01029863.1:59246-76378 GCA_014162995.1 Artemisia annua
CTCTACCATCCAAAATAATACATCAAAGGGAGCTCGTTTCCTCCCTACACTTGAACTTTTACATACTTTACACATAACTATTCTAATGACTCGAATCAAGAAAATCACGACACTTGGAGTACTTTAAACATTAACGCACATATGGGGGTTATAATTGATGTTCTTCCCCATTACTCCATTACACTAGTATTTCACCCATGAGTCCCAATCGTCCCAAAACAATATGTACAAGATATGACTCGACTTAGCAACTATGTAATCGATTAGATAATTAACTAAGGGTTTAACACAAATGTTGTCACAATAATGCACTAAAAATGAGTGCATACAAGGTAGGATAAGGCGATTCGGGTGTACATTTAAGTGGGGTGTAACAAATTCTCACTTTGAGTAAGATGCTCAAAGGTCGAAACGAAAAGATAGGCTCTGAGGGGTATACTAGGGGTATCATGTACCAAGAGATGGGTACAACGCAAAGGTGTGGGCGAATTACTTGACCAATGTAGCCAAAGTAATTATAACAAAAACACGGGTGTAAGACAATGGGTTAATCCTAATGCCTCTTATCACGTAGTCAATCCTAACTACACGAATGTAGTCTCACTAGCGGTCTCGGTATGCATCACAAACGCAAGTTCTAGAATCTATAAACTACCGGTACACTCATAAGCACCAACAATGAATGCTTTTTCCTAAAGATCTAAAGGCAAACCTCACATATTTGGGGTGGAAATTTTTTTAGTGGTATAGTTTTTGTACTAGTCATACAATTCCCTATCCATGAGACGCTTATTAAAACCAAAGTTTCACTCCTATATGTTGTAAAAAATTTAAATTTGGTGCTAAGATTGCCCTAACCAATATTTCTCTTGGCTTTATTACACATTGACTATTAAACAAAACAAAAATCAAGCGAAGTTGTAATTTCTAAGTCATCCTAATTTACCCTCCCTACACTTAAACCGAACATTGTCCCCAATGTTCTAAATAAAAGATGTAAAAGTAAAATAAATGAGAATGAAAGAAACTAATACTCCCCTGATTCGCTCGGTATAGATGATGTGATAATATGGTTGAATCCGTTTCCAAGAAAATGAACATGATAAGCTTCATTCTTGAATTATAATCATCTTCTTGTCTAATAAAATCTGTAATGAAAGACAAACAACCACCCAAAGCATCAAACCGAACAAAGAAAGATCACAACTAGATGTAATTCCAGACTTAGAAATAAAAACAAAACAATTAAAGGATAGGATACTTATGGAATAACTTACAAATAACATACATAAAAATTGGACATTTAAGAAATTCTGGAAAATTATGCAGCTACAGTACCTGACGCTGTCAGGTTGTAAAGCCTGACGCCGTCAGGAATAACCTGACAGAAATTTTTACGTTTTGGTTCTAGAAAAATTCTGGAAAAATATGTTTTCTTAAGTCCGTTTTCCTGCAGTAACTCATAAAATATATCCACAAGTATTGACACACAAACAAGATAGAATATATGCTAATCATGAATCGTAAATTTTCATGTTCGAATTTCGTTCTTTTTAACAAAATATAAACTTCCCTACACTTATCTTTTTGTAAAATACCTTTACATGCCATTAAGACGAGGTTAAAAACATTATAAAGCATTTTCACAAATTATTCGAAACATGAAAATTAAACAATTATGATTAAGCATATATGACACAAACAAACAAATAAAATAAAAACGTCGAACAATTAAAAACATTGGTTGGGTTGCCTCCTAACAAGCGCTTGATTTTGGTCGAGTCAAGAGCCTGACTCTACCCTTATTTAGCGGAAATAGGGGAGGTTTTCCCTAAACTTATGATTAAGTGCGGGTGGAAGTAGCGATACACACCCTTAGGGTGGAAATATGCCACGTGAGGTGAATAGGTGAGTGAATGGCTTCCTTCATCCTAAAACTACCCGGATAATAATGGTTGATGGGTGGGTCGGTTCCTCTTTTGTCTCCTAGATGTAAATCTAAGGATGGAAAGGTGTGTAAAGATTGAGGTTCCGGTTCATCAACACTAGGAAATTCCCTAGGATTAAGAGTAAGGTTATCACTACAAGTATTCAAACCTATTTCATCTAGTGGTACTTAGTCCAAGGGTTCTACCTCCATTGGGATTCCTAAAGTCTCTTCTACTTCTTCCGGGTAAGTTACGGGCGGTGTGGGTGCCTCAAATGATGGTAGGACTTGTGGGGTACTTTGTGGGCTTAGATTATCCACCTCATCCTCCTTTGTATCTAGATTACCTATGTGTTCGTTTTGTACTATGATGTTTGTAACACCGCAACCCGAGAATGGCTAAAGTGTAACATTATGGAGTCAAATCAGAGCACAAGTAAAACGGAGATACATTTCTAATACAAAGTTTACAAAGGGTTACAAAGGAAAAACTAAACAAAGCACAAGATACAAAAGGGGCAACAATGAAGAATTAAGCCCAAGTACAAAATACTAAGCCCAACATCAATACTCATAAACATCTCCAAGTCCATCCAGTAGCTAATCAGGGTGAAGTCTTCTAAGCCCAAAATAAGATCTCTCATCCATAACCCCAGCTTCCTTCTAAAACCTGCCGCGGTAAAAGAAATGCGGCTGAGCTTAAAAAGCTCAGTGAACAGATATAACAACAAAGTAATATGAAACAGAAACGAGAATCAGAATATATGTTGCATTAGGGAACTCGAAGGTATAATATAAGTATAAGGTAAAGGTAACAGTAAAGGTAAAGGTTAAGGTTGTATTAGTATTCTACCACGAGCCAAACAAATCAAAACAAATCAAAGTCTCCAGCATAGTAACCATGTATTCAAAGGGGAGACCTCAGAATACCAAATGTAGTAGGAGGGGAGTCCTCAAGTAACCAAATTGGAGTAGCTAGCTCCCAAATATTGTGAAAGGCATGTATTGCACACAGTACCAGACACCAAACCAAATGTAGTAGCAAATCAAATCAAAGCAAATCTAGGATGCATCCATACGCCCCTACCCAAACCAAATGCAGATCAAACAAAGGGACGGTGTGGAACATCACTCGACCACACTGGAGTCATGACATTGGTGCATCAATGCCATGGCCATGGTACCTTCATGGCTAGGAAAATACTCGGGTATAATACTAAAGGGTCAAGGGAAAAACAAATGGCAAAATCAAAGTCAAATCAAAGTACCAAAATCAAAGGTTCATAATTCAGGTGAATAGCAAAGGTTCAGGTCAAAGGGTCACATATGGCAAGGTTCATATCAAAGTGTAAGTGTCATAATCAAAGGTCCAATGTCAAAGGTTCAATATCAAAGGTTCAGAATCAAAGGTCAATGTCAAAGGATAAATCAAAGATGTAATATCAATGGGTCAAAATGGAGAAGTCAAAGCCAAAGTTCCCACTCCACAAGGTTCACTATTCCAAGTTCCAAAGTCCCATAGTTCATAAATCAAAGGGTCATAATGAGAGTTCAAAACAAGAATTCAATTTAGCAGGTTCCCATCACTTGTTTAAAAAGGTTTATAACAAGGGTTCATTTAGAAAAGATCTTCCAAAAGATGACATTCATAAAAATGATCTTTAATAAAGGTTTGCACAAAATGTTCTTTAAAAGTGGTCTTTATGAATTTATAAAAATCCCATAGATAAGTGATCTTAAATCATATTAAAAGTGTCGTTATAAAATAGTTTCTTCTTTAAATGTTTCCATATCATAATTAAGAAAAGATATTTCATCTCCCGTTATATTATCCCAAAAGAACATTCAAGGTCTCACAAGGGTTTCACCTCCCGTTACAATATCCCAAAGAGTATCCAAAGTCTCACAAAGGTTCAAAGGTTAAGGTCACAAAAGGTTAACGAATGGATCATAAGAGTTCAAACGAATAACAATAGGATTGCAAATACCGGTGAAACACATTAATCATAGAGCCAAGTACGAAGGATCATAATCAAAATCAAACAGAATCATAATACGATAACAAATCAAAGACAATGTCAAGAGAGAGGAAGTGTGCACTCTTACTGAAAGAGTACGAAATATCTGTACCTTCGCCGAATCAAACAAAACCAAGATCAAACAAAAGAAGAAAGATCACTCCCGCTTCACCGGACCTAGAAGAAAGTGAATAACGAATTACAAAGCGTTCAAATTCATTAAGTTACCTCTTTAGTTATCTTTCCATTTTTAGTGACTTTCCATTTATAGCAGCTTTCCCGAATTAGTAAGTTCCTATATTTAATAAGTTTCCTGAAATAGTAATTTAATACTTTCAACGTTATAATGGACAATTAATAATATTTAAAGGTTAAACTAAAAATTATAATAGTTTATAGTTAATTATGTCAATTTAGTAAGGTTTAGGGTCAAAATGTAAATTATTAAAATTAAATATTAAAAATGACAAATTAAATTATTTTAAGGTTTATACTATAATTTTATATTGATATGATAATTTAGACCCCGTCATTCATAATTTATTTTGATATACTCTTGACATTATTTTAGACCGCGATTAAGTAGCATGCATTCGTTAACATATGTATTGTTTCATGATTTTATGCGACTAAATAAAGCAGGCATAACTCTTATATCAATTCATGCATGCCCATGCATTTTAACACTCATACATATAACATGCTGGATAAGTATATAGATGAAATATGATAGGTTTTCAAATCTTCAATTCATGCGACTGTTATGAACGGGTTTTATTATCTCATGTGTTTAGTCGAAACCAACAACCCTCTTATATTCTTGTTCAAAATATGCGTTTAACATCATAAACCCAAATCGAATGAATAACATCAATATTCTTACCGATACCCAAAACCATTTACATGTGTTACTTCCTTTTTCTCGTTCGAAAAAAAATCATGGGTTCTCTATTGTTTTTAAGCCCTTTCGAAAACAACCAGGTTCCATAATTCTTTTATATATATTCTATCATATGCATGGGTTATTAATTGGTTTTAAGCTGTGTCGAAACAATACGAAATAACATAGGTCTTAGGTCGATACATGCTTTAGTTTCATTATTGAATGCGTCGAATATAGTCATGACTTTATGTATGAAGTTTTATTCGTTTACACAGTCGAATCAAGAAAACAATTAACGTGATCGAACCGAACCATCAAAAGAGAATCGAACCAAGTTCGCATTACTTACCCTCGAAGCGAGTTATCATGAGAAGAAAAAGAAGTCGGCACGATCACACACTAGCCCACATCCAGCCCAGACACCTTCAAACAACAACCCTTTTTGAATAGAAATCACTCACGTATGCAGCCTCCCTACTCGAAACCGAAGTCCACGTCCAAGACGCCAAGAGGAAGCGTGATCGAATACCTCCTTGCACTTGTTTAATTCGAACGATAATGAAAGGGAAAATAAAGGGTGGCCGCCATTTTCTTTGTTTAGGGTTTCATATTGTTTGGAAGAGATATATTGGAGTTAATAAATAGGTCGTATACATAGACAAAAAAAAAACATTTCTGTCAAAATGTGTAGAGTAAAAGGAAGGGTCGTGGTTATTAAGAATGAATGTGATAGTATCTTCACCTCAAGCAGAAAACGTGTGGATTGAAGCAAATAAAAGGAATGGCGTGTGGTTCAAATATGGAAACAATTAAATACCGAATATTGTGGCTTAATTGGGTGTCGTGAAGTTAGGCTAAGAGATAGGTAAAAATTATCTTTTCATTTATTTAGGGATGTATACTCTTTTATTTGTTCTTATCTTTTGGCTTTGGCAAATCTTCAAATGTGATTATGGAAATAGTTTGCATGCGTCATGAGTTTTTGAGAGTGAGGATAGAAAGGGTAATGATTTCAAAGGGTTGTAGCAAGGGATGTAGTCATGTATATTCATAGGATAAGTTAGGAAAGGATTTAGGGTGTTTACAATTTTTATTATTTAGCTTAGGTTCATTTCATATAAAATGATATAGTTTTAAAATGTTTATTAGTCATTACATAACTTAGGATAGTAATATATATTTATTTCTAAGGTTGTGTACAAGTTTTAATGTTTTTGGACCCTTTTAGGTCATGTAACATGCAACACTTGTGTTTTAATCCAAATTTCACATTCTTGAGTTCATATGATGTTGTAGTAGCTCAAACATTATTTACTTGAAGTTACATGTTCATATTTGTGATTGTACCATAACCGTTTTTTATTTAGAACTTGTTTGGTAAACGTACACATTTCTTCAAAATTTCAAATTGGAGGGCATTTTAGTAATTTAAACGTGTTATGGAAATGTGGGTTTTACAATGTTAGGCGACATCCACTTAGGTATCTCAACATTAGCGTATTCATCCCCAAATAAACTTGTTTCATGACCCTTGAAATTTCTGGTCAATTGACTTGCACTAACGTTCGTTGGGTTGTCTACTCTATAGTAATATTGGGCACAATCTTCTATGGCATCCCATGCTTCTTCAGCATTTAATTCCCTAAGGTCCCCATTGGCAAAATCGTTAATGCACATTTGGTCATATCGGTTGACACGATCATAAAAGATTAGGGGTTAGGGATGCTAAATCGAAGCTATGATGAGGGACTATTCGGAGTAAATTTTTAAAACGAGTCCATGCATCATATATGGGTTCATCTTGATATTGGTTGAACATCAAGATGTCATTAGGGGCAAATGGGTTTCGTGGTCGGTAGTATGGTGGATTCGCGTACTCCATAATGGTGAACGGAACAGTCAATGGAAAGGTTTCTACGAACAAAGACACAAAGAAAAGATACTACGGGAAAGCTAATAAAAAGAAAATAAAAATCTCACTAGATAAGAATCTAATGAGTAGACCCAATAAAATAAAATTTTAACCTAAGCAATAACTACTCCCCGGGCTGCGGCACCAAAAACTTGATGCGTGGTTTTGTGACCTTACAACAGGTTTTACCTCTCGAGGGATCTCAAGAGGCTTACAACCCCACCAGGCAGTGTACCTGACCGATGTAGTATAGTGAAGTGGTAAGTACGGGGGATTGATCGTTCAACTCAAAGAATAGTGTTCGTTAGGATTGAAATTTATCTACTAGGTCTAGAGATGAGGGATGATCTTTTTGTATTTTTTATGTTTTATGGAAAGCAAGTAAAATTTCGGGTATTGGAAGAGTGGGCGGAATTAGTTGCTAGTCAACTAACCCAAGGGCTACTAATTAAACTAACGTGCAAGAAAAGTAAATTAAGGTTCTACAAGAAAAGTGAAGCATGTCTACCTATAATGTATTACTCCTTGCTAGCTATCCAATTCTACCTATTGACTGTAAACCTTGTTTTAATTGACGGGTGTATTCCTTTAAACATTCATGGGGTGGCGTACGTACTTCCCCAATCCTATAACCTAGTACGCATTGGTTACATACAACGATGCGTTAAGCACCCAATCATAGGGATTGTAAATAGTGGCTTATGCATTAAATACTACCTTAATAACCTAGTACGCATTGGTTACATGTTTCTTAAGACGTTCAAGCACGTTACCATAAAGAAGGTTGGCCAGTTTTCTTAAGCCTAACATCGATGAGACATTCAATCAAAACAAGAATCAATAGGATACAAGAATTAAAAACTAAACCAACTAGATCTATTGAAGTTGTCACGCCTTAATTGATGGAGATAGACACACATATCAACAAGCCCTCATTGATGGAGATAGACACAAACATCAACATGAAATCAATAAGATCTAATTAATTATATATAAGTTTCACACAATCATAAGTAGACACAAGGGGAATTAGCAACACATAATTAATGAAGAGCAATTAACAATAATAATGGAAGACATAATTAAGATAGAATCAACACACCATTACAAGATGTTTATGGAGTGATTAAGACCTTCAAGTTGCTAGAAAAACACCTACCTAAACCCTAGAATCGGACTTAGGGTTTGGGGCTTACAAATAACGAAGTTATAATGTTCTATTTATAGGCAACTTTATTGTCGGCAAAGGGTGATGGCGTCAGCCCGTCATTTTCACCAAATCGAAGATTTTTTCGTCCTCTTCGCATGGGCTTTTGAACCACCCAAATCCAAGTTCATATGAAGATTTTATGGTCAAAACAGTAACAGCTACTCCACGCGCAAGTTGTGATTGTCTTGTTTAACTTGTGATGGTTCCACTTTTGTTTCTTCTCGTGCAAGCCTTCTTTCTGACGTCGTCACTCTATATCATCTGACGCCGTCAGGTTGAATCCTGACGCAGTCACCTTTAAAAGTCTTCTGGGATGTCTCTTGTTAACTTAAGGCCAGACGGCCTACTTCCAAATACACCTGACACCGTCAGGTGTAACTTCCTCAAAAGTTCTCTGGAGCGTCACGTTAGGAATTTTCCAACTCCATGATCTTCTCGTGACGGCGTCAGCTTTTAAGGCATGACGCCGTCAGGTTGTGTTTCCTGACCTTTCTCATGGCTTTGTTTGTTTATTCGTTCTTGAGCATAAATACGTCCAAAAGGCTCCAAAATGCTTCATATTTCAGAAATCACGTCCCAATTANACTTCCTCAAAAGTTCTCTGGAGCGTCACGTTAGGAATTTTCCAACTCCATGATCTTCTCGTGACGGCGTCAGCTTTTAAGGCATGACGCCGTCAGGTTGTGTTTCTTGACCATTTCTCATGGCTTTGTTTGTTTATTCGTTCTTGAGCATAAATACGTCCAAAAGGCTCCAAAATGCTTCATATTTCAGAAATCACGTCCCAATTACCTAAAATGAGAAAAGAAACGATTTAAAGCAATATTTGATCAAATAAATACGATTTAGGGCTTAAATGACCCCCTAAAACGGGTACACTTTTCGTCTTATCAGTTTGTTTGTTTGTTTGTTTTCTTTTATTTGATTTCATATATATGCTTTATCTTGTTTTTCATTGTTCATGTTTCAAACTAAATTGTGAAAATGTTTTATTTTGTTTTTAACTTCGTCTTAACTACATATAAAGGTATTTTATAAAAGATAAGTGTAAGGGAAGTCCAAATTTGTTTTTAAGAACAAATTGAACATGAACAAAAGCAATTAAAGATTGGCATATATAGTTGTGTTTGTTAGAGACAAATGCTTGTATTGAGTCACAATGAATGTTTTACAGAAACCTGTAAACATTTATTTTGCAAGCATTATATCTTTAATTGTTTTTATTTCTAAGTCTCGAATTACATCTAGTTGTGATTTTTCTTTGTTCGGTTTGATGCTTTGGTTTTTGGTGTTTGTTTTCTCAGGTTTAACAGGTTACATTGGACAAGAAGGTGAACATGGAATCAAGTTCATGACATCAAGCTTTTGGAGTCGCTTTGAGCTTGGAGCTTTTACATCATCTTGGAAGAAGATCTAACCATGTTACCACACGATCCACGTCAAAAATCAGGGGAGTATTTGTTTCATTCTTTCTATTTCTACTTTTACATCTTTTATGTGAACATTGGGGACAATGTTCGGTTTAAGTGTAAGGGGGGTAAATGAAGACACCTTGGAAAATGCTATTACGCTTGATTTTTGTTTGTTAAAAGGTACTTGTGTAATAAAACTGAGAGGATTAATTGTTAGGGCAATTTTAGCGCAAATTTAAAATTTTTTACAACATTTAGGAGTGAAACTTTAGGTATAATAAGTGACTCATGGATAGGGAACTGTATTACTAGCACAAAAACCGTACCACTCAAAAATTTTCCCCAAATATGTGAGGTTCGCCCCTAGAATTGTTAGAAAAAGCATACATTTTTTATGCTTGTGTGTGTACCGGTAGCTTATAGATTCTAGAACATGCGTTAGTGACCATCCCAAATCCACAAGTGATACTGTTAGGTCACCATGTTATAGCATAAACAACCAAAGATACATGAATGAATAAGAAACAAGAATGGAGAAGAAGAAGAGAAGAAGTTGGAAGGAACTCTACAAATAATATGATGAAAATGATAATGTATTAATGAGAACCAACAAGTCTTAATGAAGGCTTACACATAGTATTTATAGGGGAGTCCAAGGGTCTCTAGATTCTTCTCCATACTTTACACTACTAGCCCTTGGACTTCCACTTGTAGTAACATTACAGCATAAACTTTCATAACTAAGTAATTAAATGTAAACATAATAAGTCAAATATAGCAACCTATCATAAACTAATGACCGACACTTGAATAACGTGAAACGTGTTCCTAACAATCTCCCCCTAAGGGTCGGTCGTCAATGGTGAATGGTTGCTTTGACGTCATCTTCTTTACTCTTGAACTTTGGCAATTGCTGGACGTCTCAAAATCGGTTAGATTAGACAAAAATTCTTTGCTCTTCAATCCTTGTTCCTTGTTGTTGAAGTGATGCATATGATGTAGTAATCTGCCTTTGGTCACTCCTTCGACTCAACTTGATGGTACGCCATTCCAACATGCTCATACGTCTTTGAACTTTTATGACTTGTACTCAAGTAATTCCCGATCATTAAATAAGATCTTTGTCTTAAGACTTTGTAGATTCCGTTGACGTTGAATCTTTCATTAACTTTGAGAAACTTTGATCTTTCTTTGACTTTGTATAACTTAGAACTTTTCGGGAAGTCTTTGACGTAAGTATGAGCATGTGGAATCATGTGTTGGTGGTGATGTTCCTGCATGAAAATGGTTAGTGATAAACAACCGACACTTACAAGTGAGAAACATAATTTTTCACCCTCGCAATGTGGTTACTCCTTCTACCCCTCACCATGGCCGTTCCTAATCGGATGCCCACGAAGGAGCTACCTTAGAAAATACCGGAGTACCCCAACGATTAGGTGAGTCGTACGAGATAACCCTACGACTGTAGACCGTCCGGCACTTACAGGTTTGGAGTTAGAATTCGTCAACAGCATAGTGTGAATACTCTTTCTAATCCTTGCCAAGGCCGTTCCTAATCGGATGCCCCCGAGAGGGCTTACACTGACATACATACGTACACCAACGATTAGGTGAGCCGCTGGAGATCACCCCGCGACTGTAGAACGCACATGGAACGTCACCGAACACACTAAGCGTAACCCACAAGGAGTTACCGAAGTGACCTGCCGTCAGAGCTATTTGATGTTGACCCTGGCAGGATTTCCGTTCAATCATTGAGAAAATACCTAAGTGATTCCTCTCATAAACGTTCTAGGCAGATTGCTAAGATCTGCGAAGGACTCAATAATTTACAACTGGTGTCCATTGATGTAGGACAACCAGTGTAATAAAACTAAGTATTCCTAAGAGATCTTTGATGAATCTCGAGGCTCTAGACTCGATTAGTGCACCTATGGTTTCCTATGCGGAGATTGGGGCAGGGTCTCCTGTTTCAATATCAATCAACTCTAAGAGAAGGTCGATAGATTATACCGGTTCTCCGTGAGAATGAAACAAGTATCTTTTGAGAGATACCTGAGTGGCTAGAAGGTTTAGTGCATTGCGTCACTGGGTCCATGACATCTTATCTTCAATACCGATGTTACTTTTGTAACAATCAGTAGCAGATGAGGTGTACCCGGTGTCTGCCCTAAGGTTGAATATATGGAGGGCTCATTTCTTTTCACCCTTTTCTTTTCATTTCTTTTCATTCTTCAACCCCTTCTTTCCCTTTCATTCATACCCCTTCTTTTGCATCATACCTAAGGACTTCTATTTCTAGACTATGGGGAGTTGTCCTTGGGTAGATCCCTCCGGCTCTGGCGGATCATAGGACATTTTCCAATCCTTAATCACCTTATAACTCCATGTTGCCATAAAACCATTTGCTGAAAATCTCTCGAAGTGTTTTATGAATATAAAACACATTTGGTTAACACCTCGAGAGTTTTACTTTTTCAGAAATACTCCCCCTTCACATGTGCTCGTCATTGTTTAAGATAAATTTGCACATGCAGGGTAGAGTGGGCACTTTTAGAATTGATCTACTCTTAATAGACTTGTACCCGAGGGACACGTTTACGTCGCTAGTTAAAGGGATCCATTATCAGCTTTTAGGTGATAACTAGCCCTAATAACTAACTTGATGTTGTTAACATTCCTCAAAGAGGAAGTTAGACCCGTCATAGTACTTATCTACTGAGAGTTTCTCGAAAATGGTACAATCTATTCAGACAAGTCCTTATCGGACAAGTCCTTTCGATTACTAACATTTGTTGTTCCATCAATTCTTGGGTGATATCTGAGTCGAGCTCACATGAGATTCCTTAACTTTCATTCATATTTTGATCACTGTTAACTTTTCTCCCCCTCAAAAATAGCATATCAAATGTTATTTTTTGAAAACTTTTGATTAAAATATGCCTTTTTGACTCTTACGGGGAGAATTAAACAAGAAGAACGTGATTGTAAGCAAAAAAGTTTTCCAAGTACTCCCCCTCAAATGTTGCATTATATTTTGAAATTTGATTTTTCGAGGGAATACTTGTTCTTTTGAGCAGAATTATGAAAATCTTTGAAAATTAGATTAATTCTACTCAAAAGTAAGAAGCCTTCGCTCCTTATATGAGGATTGAGGCACTGAAGCGTACCTCAGGGTCCTTTCTTTACAAGTTCGGGTTGTGCACTGTTATATGTGCACAAACCATTATAAATGAAGGAACATGAAAAATGATGTAAAGAATTAAGAATACCAAGTGATGAATCACAATGGAGGCTGATCAGGACGTCGGTATGTGAGGATGTTCGGTATTGCTTCCCTTGCTCCTATCAAGCTTTCCAGAGTTCGAACATGATGTCGGAATTTCAATCGTTGTTTGATGACGGCGATGAATTTCCGAGCTTCACGAGTATCCCGATTCACCCAGCCTATGTTCAACCCTTCTTCGTGCTTGTTCAACTTGTCTTGAAGACCAAGTAGGATCTTCCTGAGTGTCTCGTCCCCAAACTTCATCGTCTCTTCGTATCTCATGAAGTAGATTCTTCCTTGCGATGGAAATGCGACCCCAAACGGTTTCTTGTTGAAGGTGTAGGACCGCATTTCATGGATGCCAGGACACTTATCTTCAGGTGCTGTGAGATTGAGACCGGTTTGATAGCTTTCGGCTCCCAACTGAACGTCTTCAACTCTTGCTTTGATGATTCTTTGACGAACGAAGAGAAGTAGAGAGTTGATGAAGTCATACTGAAGACTGCCGAGCAGATTCTGAACTCTTCCTTGAAGTTTAAGAACATACATGTCCTCAATGTCATTTGGGTTCAATCTGTGAAAGTCTGCTTCGCTAAATGAGTACAACTTGTCATCACTTCGACGAACCACAATCTTTTCGAGAAAGTTGTAGCCGTATCTTTTATCAGTCTCAGGGATGTCAGTGATGGCGAGAATCCGGTCTTCACGGTAAACTGAGCCCTTTGTCTTGCAGGATGCCAGTTTCCATTTATGAAACCATTTTCTCATCTCAGGCCAGTGAAGTGTACCCAATGCAGCTTCATCATTGTACTTGGAGACCGTTGAACAATACAAACCGTTCATTTGCTCATGTAAGTTGTTAATATGATACGAAGCGGCCTTGAACTTTGTGAGAGATGAAGCATATCGATGATCAGGATCAGAGTTGCCATGGATCAAGTACTTCAAATCTTTGTTGAAGAAATATTCTTTTGGGATTCTCGGATATGCTGGAGTACCGAGAAGAGGCAGCGGTTGTGTAAAATCTTGAAATTGCAGATCTTCTGAAGCTGTAGTGAGTCTATCCCATGCTGGCCTCGCTTCCCAAGTTATGTTTTCTGACAATGCACGAGCCACTTCTTCAACGTTGTATTCGAACTCGATCTCATTCGTAGTGCAAGTTTTGAACTCTGTGAATCCTGCCTTTCGAATTTGCACAGATCTGACAATTGAAGTCTTTGGATTTTAATTACTCTCTTCAGTCTTTTTGTGAACCCAATAATCGATCCCTCAATTGGCGCTTCGGTCTCAGGAACATCAGGGTAAGCGTCAACCATGTCATCAAACCAATTGTACGAAAGAGCTGCTGGATCAATCCATTCAGGAGCAGGAAGTACTTGTGCATCCTTTGGTGGTTCGTTGACGTTGGTTGGTATGTGGACATCTTCAAACTGAACATCTTCAAACTGTACATTCTCCATTGGTGCTTCCATCTCAGTCTGAACCTCAGTATCATCCATCTGAACATCACTTGATGACTGCCTCTTTGAAGTTTCTTTACCCGTATCTGCTTTCTTTCCTGTTGGGGGTCGAGATGATGATGCTCCATGTAATTGCTTTCTCTTTCCTTTAGGTGGCTGATCATCTGGATCTGTGTCATCTCGGCGTCTCTTTGGCTGTTTAGTAGGTTGGCAAGGAGTATCTTTTTCAGAGGCTTTCTTCATTGATTTGATTAGAGCTTTTCGGAGTTCTACCTCATCCGGGTCATTAACTATTGCTTCCAGGAGTTGACCTTTAAGCTCATCAACAGTTGGTTTGGCTGGTACGGGTTGAATGGTCAGGGGAGTAGTCTGTAAAGTTTGTGATACTATCTCCTTCAGATTCCTTTTGACAAGGTCTTCAAGTGTTCCCGGGAGGTTGTCACGAACATACTTTTCGACTTCTCTTGGCACTCTTTCCTTGACTGCTTCATCAATGCCATGACCTTCGAGTTTCTCCAACTGTAGCTTCTGTTTGTCAAGTTGCTCCTTAAGCCTTGAAATAGTTTTGTTTAGCATTTTCAGTGGACCTGGACCTTGGGATGTTTGTGAAGAAGGTGGTTCTTGTTGTGATGGTTGAGTTTGAGTTGAGGGTTCAGGTTGTGTTTGAGTTGGAGCACTTATAGGAACAATCTGGTAATCGTTGACTTTGTCGATGCTGTCGTCATCCGACTCCACTTCTTTGTTCTTTTCATCATTGTCACTTGCTTCATGTTCACTTTCCTCATTTTCAGAATTCTTTTCACTTTCATCCTCGTCTGATTTCTTTTCCTCTTCTTCATCATTGCTATCATCGTTTTCAGATTGCTGAACTATTTCTTCATCATCACTTTCTGCATTCTCTGATTGCTGATCTTCTTCATCATCAGAAACTTTTACCCGTTCATCACTGCTCTCTTCCTGTTCTTGATCAGCTTCATGACCATCACTAGATTTTGTAGCTGAACTAGAAGACTGTTCGGCTTTATCTGAAGCAGTGTCACTGTGGTGTGATTCTGATAAAGTGCGAGAACCGGATTCCTCATGTTTCTCTGGAGGGGTGTCTGCTCTAGAGCTTGAGCCTTGACCTTTCCTTCTCAATTTAGCCAATCTTTCTTCCTCAATCCGTTTGTTCTCCCTCATTGCACGCTTCAATATTTTGGCATCTTCAGCTTCAGTTAGAGGTGGACTTGCAGCTTTCACAGGAGACTCTTTTTCTTTCCCTTTCCCTTCTTTCTTCTTTTTACCAGTTTCTGCTGCAACATCTTCGAGAACTGGTTCATCAGGTTCATCATAAAGTGTGAGTTTTTCTTTATGTTGACGTGTGACTTTCTTGGTTCTACTCTTGGGCATAGGGAACTTTTTTCCTGTTTCTTTAGAAACCATCTTTTTGGTTGTTGACGTTTTCACTCCAACCTTTTGGTTCCTTTCAGCAGCATCGTATACTTTATAAGCACTTGTTTTTCGGATACTAGAAGAAAGCAGCCTATCAGGAATTCTCATTCCTTGCACGGTGGTGTTAGTTGGTTGAATTCGAGCAGACGTGAACATTTGATCCATGTTGGGTTGATGTTGTTTGTCATCAGTTCTGGAATCAATGTCGGAGTATTTCTTCATGAAGTGTTGAATGATGAGTTTGGTGAACCGATAGAATGGTATTTTCTTATCTGTTACTCTTTGGACTTGTGCAGATTGAAAGATCATGTCTTCCCAGATGAGTTGTGCATAGTCAAGACTTGCATTCTTCACAAATCCCCAGAAGAATTGAAGGAATTCAAGTGATGGGTGTTCATGGCCAGTTTGCTTTCCTGTTATAGAGTTGGTGAGTATGGCGTAGAGTGTGAGCCAAGGTTGTGGTATGTATTTGCGGTTAATGGAAGAGATGTTGGTGATTTTGACTTCAGATTCATCATACCCTAAATCCCGAAGGAATTTGATAACCTCAGACTGTGATGGTGGTAGAGAGAATTTCTTCACCTCTTTGGATCCTTCATTGGGAAGACCCAAAACCGTTCTCAGAGTATCCACATGAAACCAAATGTCTCTGCTGTCAATGCGCACCTTTATCGTTTTGCGGTCCTGACTGACTTCAAGATCCTTCCAGAATTGAATCATGTAAACTTCAGGTACTGTGCATGTTTCTGTGAGAAGTCGGTTCATTGAGTGGTTTCGTAGGATTTCGACGATGATTTCACATGTGGCATGGCATTGAATCCTGTCGAAATCCACCTTCAGGTTTGATTTTCCAATATCTCTTTCATCTTCGTGAATCAGCTCGTGCCTGGGTGTTGGTGTACGAGACATATTTGTGCCTGAGATAAAACAACACAAGCAACAAAGTACATGTGGAAAAGGTTATCGTTAGTTAATCATCCTACATCCACTAGTAACCTTTGCACATTACATATGACTCGAACCAAACAATCTCCATACTTGCTATATTTTGAAAAAATTTCGGCAGAGTTTCTTTTCATAAAAGTGACAAAATAGAACCCATACGGTGATGGTTCTAGTCTTTTCTCCTTACTCGGAGTGAAAAAACCATTCATAGCAAGTATGTAAATACCCAATGAGAGCACACTATTCAAATTATTAAACATTAGACCATATATACTATCATCATACACACTGAACACTAAACGCGCAAAACACACCATCACACATTAGCAATTAACTAGCAATCAATCAAAAACCATACTAGTAAACTACAATGGACCAGACTAGCAGATAGTTATAATCTTGCAAACTAGATATTAGATCTCATACTAGCAAACTGTTAACTCATACTCGCAAATTTTGACTCACATACTCGCAAACATTTGACAATATCATACTCGCAAATCCTTTGAAAAATTTTCATACTCGCAATGTTTGAAAAAGCTCATACTCGCAAACTACAAATCAACTCATACTCGCAAACTGTTGAGCATACTCGCAAAATGTGAAAGGCCATACTCGCAAAGAAATCAAAAGCATACTCGCAAAATTTTGCTTTCATACTCA